>JAUTXW010000242.1:0-17421 GCA_030620095.1 Kuschelorhynchus macadamiae | reverse complement strand
TTTTTTTTTTATTCGTTCAGTTACGTATGTATTGCTGTAGGATATATGTTATTCAAATTTATTATAATTATTATTAATAAAAAACAATTTTTTATGGGGTCGATGGACTTTTGAGAAAAAATGTTCACGAGGTTTTGCGCTTGTCACCGTACCATTGCCAGTTCAATGTCATTGAGCTGATATGGGCAGACGCAAAAAACAGTTATGACAAGAGTGCTGGAGGAGTGTTAACTAATTTGGAGTTCAAATGGCTTGGCAAAATTCTTTAAATGGACGACTACTGGAAGAAATGTGTGAAGTGCACCAGCAACTTTTAGATATACAAATTAATCCACTAATAATCAATTTGGAAATTACGATGATTTGAATTGAAATTTAAAGTGATTTTAATGAGTAATTAGTGTCTTTTTGATATTTTGGGACAATCGTTTTGTTGACTTTGGAATCTTCCACTATTTTTGGCATTGCATTTTTAGGTATTGGTACAATAGTACCAGTCGATTATGTAGCACTTTTGAGGCTTTTTCTTCATTTTTGGTGGCATTTTGCTTTTACAAAATTCGTTGAAAGACTCTTAAATTAACTCCTAGACCTTTGGAACTTCTGTTCTCTATATTTTTCTCGAAATACGGCCTCTTAATATTCTTATTCCTTTGTTGACAGTTTATTTTATTTTAACGTATGTTATAGTTATTAGATGAAGAAAATTAATCATGAGAATATGAATAGCGCTTATCTAAGTCTTTTTTACAATTAAATTTAAAAATGCATCATTCAAGTGTCTCTCAATGTGCTTGAAATATGTTGCTTTCGTAAATGTAGCGACACTTAAGATTTTATTTATAGAAGTCATTCTGATTAACCAGATCGCACTTAATGTTTAATTTCTCTAACTTGTTTTTTGGACGAGATGCGCAAGCTTCCTTCGTACTTGTCAAAAAAAGAAAAAAAAAATATATATATATATACTATATATGTATATATATATATATATATATATATATATATACATATATATATATATATATATAATATGTATATATATATATATATATATATATATATATATATATATATATATATATACAGGGTTATTCACAACCCGTTCAATAAAAGTTTTTGATGATGCCATTTAGATAAAAATTTCAAATTTTGGGATTAAGGTAAGGTCAAGGGGTACTTCTTTTTTAAAATATTTTCAACTTCCTGTCACTTTCGGTTTAACCGGAAGTTGGTATTAACTTGCTTATTTTAAATGGAACACCCTGTATTTTATGATATTTTTTAGTTCTACGGAGAATTTTAATGCTATTTTATGTAGCATGTCCTATACCTTGGTTCAAGCGTTCTTAAGATACTCGACCTTGAACCCAAAATGAGCCCTCAGGGGTACCAAACTTTAAAATCTCATATTTTTGTAAGTTTTGAAGATATAATCTTCATATTTTACAGACGATCGGTAAATAATCTTAGGTTTCTATTTTTTTTATTGAATTTGTCTATTTTTATACAGGGTGTCCTAAATTCAGCGGCAAACATTACATTTTCAAAGCCGCTAAAGTCCGTTTTTTTTAAATGGGACACCCTATAACTTTATGCAATATCAAATGTAGAATTTAATTTTCTATCGAAATGTATTAAGGTTCCCTATACCTATTCGTAACCATTTTCGAAATAATCAGTTTTTTATTAAACTATCATATGTATTTGCTAAATGCTTACACCTTCCCGTAGTAAGCCATGGAAAAACAATTGTTGTGCTTTTCTATTCAACACGACAGCTGATCTGAAACTTTTAAATTAAAATAAAATAACACTCACAAGCTGATATTCTCAATTTATTTTATCTTCGCGGAGAATGTTACAAAATATTGGAGAGAACGTGCCATGTTTTTAATGAAAAACATTCTCATTTATCGCCAATGAACAAGAGAAAATTGAAGAGGATTGAAACGAAATTTTTTCGTTTCGGAAAAGTTAAAGTTATAAAAAATGCAATAAATTGTTTACATTATTTTTAACCATATCTACTAAGTTCGAGACTGTTCTAAACTTGTTTTAGTGAACTTAAAAATTATAGCAATCTAACAATCAACAATAAATAAATAAAATAATAAAATTGAATTATAACAAATGTTCTATATGCTGTCCGTTCATTTGAAGACACATTTCAATTCTTCTTTGTACAGTTGCTGTGGCCCATTGAATTTTTTCGTTTTCTAATTCGTCAAAAGCTGTTCGTATCCTGTCCAGTAAATTTTGTTGGTTATTTACTGGGCAAGCATAGACTTTACCTTTGATAAATCCCCATAAATAAAAATCTAGGGGTGTTAAATCAGGCCATCGCGGGGGCCATCTCCAAGGGCCATTGGGACCAATCCAGCGATCTTCAAAAATTCGAGATAATTGGAGATAAACTGCAGCGGAATTATGTGCTGGTGCCTCATCTAACTAATACCAATAATTTTGCAGCTCACCAATAGGAATTTTTTCTAAAAATTCAGAAACCGTCCCCTCGTAGAATTTCCAAATACTTATCACTGTTTAAATTGTCTTCATAAATACAGTACCGCACCTGATCATTTAATACTATACCGAAAACATTGAAGCTAAACCTCTCTTGAGAACGCGTTTCGCGTAAAGCGTGCGGATTTTCTGCTGCCCAGAAATGTTCGTTTCTTCTGTTTGCTATTCCTTCTCTAGAAAATTTCGCTTCATCGGTCCAAAATATTTTTGAAAGGAATTGAGGGTCCTCTTGAATTTTCAAAAAGATGAGTTCGCAAAATTCTACTCATCGGACGTCATCACCAGATCTCAAGGCTTGCACGTTTTGGAAGGAATAAGGGTGCATATGATGTTCGCTCAAGATTCTTTGGACAGATGAAGAAGAAATTCCAAAATCGTTTTCTGTAGACGGTATTGAACTTTGCGGGTTTGCGTGGAAATAAGCTAACGTGTTTATTACGTTATCCTCGGCATTTGTCACTGGTTTCGGAACATTTTTTGTAACTTTAACCTTGCCAAAACGCAAAAAGTTCATTTCAATCCTCTTGAATTTTGACTTGTTTTGGTGGCAAATCAGGGTGGCGTTCATTAAACACACGACACGTTCTCTCCAAAATTTTATAACATTCTCCGTGAATATAAAATAGATTGAGAATATCAGCGTTTGAGTATTCTTCCATTTCGATTTAGAAGATTTAGTTTATCACTGACAGCTTTCGATAAATAACGCATACTAATCATCTGTCATATTGGATATTGGATCTCAATTGTTTTTCCATGGCTCACCATTGGAACATGTAAACATTTAAGCAAAAACATACGATATTTTTATAAAACCCAATTATTTCGAAAATGGTTACGAATAGGTATAGGGACCCTTAATACAGTTCGATAGAAGATGAAATTCTACATTTGATAGTGCATAAAGTTATAGGGTGTCCCATTTAAAAAAAACGGACTTTAGCGGCTTTGAAAATGTGAATGTTTGCCGCTGAATTCAGGACACCCTGTATAAAAATAGACAAATTCAATAAAAAAAATAGAAACCTAAGATTATTTACCGATCGTCTGCAAAATATGAAGATTATATCTTCAAAACTTACAAAAATATGATATCTTAAAATTTGGTACCCCGAAGGCTCATTTTCGGTTCAAGGTCAAATATCTTAAGAACGCTTGAACCTAGGTATAGGTCATGCTACATAAAACAGCATTAAAATTCTCCGTAAAATCCAGAAATATCATAAAATACAGGGTGTTCCATTTAAAATAAGCAAGTTAATACCAACTTCCGGTTAAACCGGAAGTGACAGGAAGTTGAAAATATTTCAAAAAAGAAGTACCCCTTGACCTTACCTTAATCCCAAAATTTGAAATTTTTATCTAAATGGCATCATCAAAAACTTTTAATGAACGGGTTGCGTGAATAACCCTGTATATATCTATAGTTTATATATATATATATATATATATATATATATATATATATATATATATATATATATTATTTTCTTGCTTGAGTAGGTTAACTCATTGGGAAGTAAAACTATAATTCAATCGACGTTTCGCTCATTATATTGAGCTTTCTCAATATATTTATTTTTTACAATAAAAACATATATAGTTAGTATTTAAATTTTAAAATGGTTGAAACATTATTGAAAAAACATAACTCAAAAAAACATTACATTTAAAACAAAATTAATATTATACAGAGTATAATATTAATATATACATATATATATATATATATATATATATATATATATATATATATATAAGACAGCCTAAATGTTATAATATTGTTGCGAATTTAGCCCTAGTTATAGATCTATTAAGATTTAGATGAATTTATTTATTATTTGTTATTTTATTGAAGTAGACTTACTTTAATTTTTATCCATGTAAGGACTATGATAGTGTCAAAAATCGTTCTTGAATGTTGTGTTAGGCTTAATTCTTCTCACCCTGTAGTATTTAGATTAGTCTAGAATATTCTAGATCATTCCATCGTAAACAAGTAGGCAGCGACAAGTTTTAGATTACCTTAGTTACGAGTGTTAGGTATAACCAGTTTTTACCTGTAAGCTGTGTTTCGGATAAAAAGTGTGCATTCAGAAACTACGTGTTTGTGTACCAGCCAATCCGGAACAATATCATATGTTTTCAAATAGACATTTTTTTTTTGGTAAAATTACATTTTTGGAAACTCTGGGAATTATATCGGTGTGCGCCTTATTAGACCAAATTCGACTATAACATCTTTCTCTAGAAAATATGACATGTATAGAGAACTTTATTTACCAGCCGTTATGACGCACACTCTGGAACCGGCTGTTGCTGAGTAGTCGTTTCCTTTTCCAGCACTAATTTTTGCATTTAGAAACATGGAACCATGTTGCAAATCTAGCAGCTCACCCATCATTTTATTTTCGTTCAGATCAATCATGGCAACGTCACTAGAAACTCCCTGTAAAAACAGCCATTTCAGACAAAATAACATTAATATAGAACAAATTTAGATTTTTCAGATCTCGCAAAGTAAAAATCCCTGAAAATGCCTCGTGCAATCGGAGGCGAAACGTCGGATAGTAATTTCGATTTGACACGGTCTAATCCCAAGATATGTAAAACCTGAGAGGGTGATTTTTTTAACGACTACAAACATTTTATTTGGTTGCCATTTTGTTCCGCCATCTTGAATTAGTAACACAGTTTTACTAGATAACCCATATGCCACAATTAGCTATGACACACAATTTCAAATCAATCTATTAAGTAGTTTTTTCAGGCTGAATTTTTAAACATTTTATTACGCCGCCATTTTGTTCCGCCATCTTCGATTCCTATCAAAATTTTACCAGTTACCTAATTCTTGATAAAAAATTGAGATAAACTGGATAAGTAGTTTTTTAACAATAATTTTTTTAACATATTTACGAAAATAGTACCAAATTATTCACATTTTTTTTAATTTTTCCTCAAAATTTGAAGTGCATCGGATAAGTAGTTTTCAAGCTATGCCGCGAACTAACAGACAGACCGACCGATGGACAGACGGAATTGATAAAACATATTTTTTGGCGTCTAGGGTCGCTAAAACGTATATATGTATACCTGAGAGGGTGATTTTTTTCACAATTACGAACTTTTTATTTGGCCGTCATTTTTTTCGGCCAGCTTGAATTGGTACTACAGTTTTACTAGTTGACCCCTATACCACAATTCGTTATGGCACAAAATTTGAAATCAAGTCATTAAGTAGTTTTCTCAGGCTGAACTTTTAAATATGTTATTATTCCGCCATCTTGAATTCATACCAAAATTTTATCAGTTGATTCTACCATAATACTTTGATGTTTGAGATAAATCGGATAAGTAGTTTTTTAATATTATTTTTTTTAAGATTTCACTAGGCCGCCATTTTGTTTCGCCATATTGAACTTTAACCAAAATGTTACCAGGTCATCTCTATATAACCCTTAATTTTGAATCAAAATTTGTCAAAAAAAGTCAATCGGGTGTAGTCAAATGCGGTCTTATCGTGCAAGTCCAAAGGTCACCAACATTATGAATCAAATCAGAAAATACAGTGAATACCAAAATGTTGTGTGATTCTTTTATCGAGCTATTAAATCTCCATGGGCTATTTACAAATATACAGGGAGAAAGAAAATATTTTTTTTTTATTATATTACGCAATATTATTAAGATAGCCACTTAATATTATTTTAAGTATTAAATGCCGAGGGACTAAATAAGAAAATTCGCTAAATACGTATTTGGTTAAAATTTTTTGGTCGGCAAAAACAAAAATACACAAAATGGCAAGCGCCTTAATAAAGTCGGAAGGCGGTTCGAATCAGTGGAACAACCAGGATTTGTTCTGTTTATACAGCCACTTAATGAAAGTGAGATTTTTTTTATCAATCGCCAAAAATTATGAGCCGCGCTTGACCTAAAAATTTAACCACGTATACAGTGTCATTTATTTAAATGCGGGCCACCCCTGTGCAAAGAAAACTTGTTTTTTTCTTGTATTGTGATAAAAAAAAATTATTTTGCGAAAATATTATACACTTTTGTTAAAAACACAAGATAATTAGTTATTACATCCCTCGTGAGATTTTTTCAGATCTTTACGTTTAAGGGTCCCTAGATGCAGGAAAACATGTTCTCTCAATTCCATCTGTCTGTAGGTATGTCTGCCCGCGGTCTACCTAAAAAACTATTTATCCGATTTCTTCAAATTTCAGTTTAAAATTAAGGGCCATGCATGCGAAAAATACAGGAATAATTTGAGAGGTTTCTGAAATAAAAATTATTTTCTAATTTTTAAGGGTCAAATCGAGTTCAATGTAAAACACGATATATTTTTAGAACGTTGTCCCAGAATTCTGAAATTTTTATACGAGTTTCCGAACATGTAGGTTAATTGACGACTCAAGGTAATTTTTAATTAAAAGTTATACAGGGTGTATAAAAATATAGTTTATTCGCGATGAACAGAAATGTTCATAACTCGATTTTTTTAAATGGAACACCTTGTATATTTTAATTGCATCAAATAGAGAGAGACATTGCCTTTCAAATGACATTAGGTATTCCTATACCTATCTCTGATGGGTAATGAACTAAGTGGCATTTTAAAAAAAAATCGACCATTTTAGTATTTTCTGTAAAAAAAATCTATTTTAAGCGCACTGAATAGAGAAGTAAACATTTTTGTCAAATACTGGCAAGTTATTTCTACGTATATCTGTCTTAATGATACCTAAATGGAAATACTTTTCTTGAGAAAAATCGATAATTTAATAGTAACAATATGTATTCACAAACGCTTTTGATAAAAAATTAACGATACTACCGAATAAAACAATACTCACGATGGAACACCCTGTATATTTTTGTTGCATCCAACAGAGAAAAAATTACCTTTCAATAGTATTAGCATCGCTGATGATTAATTAATTAGATGCCATTTAGTAGAAGCACGAATAATATCTCGTAAAACGAAAGATTATTTAACTAGTAGGCTGTGCACGCCTGTCATCTCCCAGGAAACCAAACAGAGAACATTTGTTTTTAATATGCATAGTTGTCAAAAATTCACTAATTTAAAATGGCAAATTCTTACTCAAGTGTAGAAATTCTAAATTTGTTTTATGTACACGGTCAATGTGATAAAATGATATCAAGAACATGTAGACAATTTAATCAACTTTATCCAGATTCTGTCCCAATGAACGAGAAAAAGTTTAAAAGAATAGAGAAGAATTACAGAGAGTACAATAATGTTAAAAGACCAAGACTTCAAGTCAAACCTGTAACAGGTAACGAAGACAATGAAATTACTGTTTTGTCTTATTTCCATACATACCCTCACGCATCAATTAATAGCGCAGAGAAAGATTTAGGCATTTCTTACAAATCGGTGGAAAGAATTTTGCACAAACATAGAATGCATAATTATAAATTTATAAGAGCTCAGGCTTTAGAGCCTACTGATTCTCCTCAGCGCGTCGCATACTGCGAAATGATCCTGATGCGTACACAAGAAGATCCCAACTTTTTAAAAAAAGTTATTTGGACGGATGAGAGCAAATTCACAAAAGAAGGGATATTTAACAGAAGAAATTCACATTTTTCGTCCAAAGAAAATCCTTATTTTATCAGAGAAAAAGGTTTTCAATACAAGTTCGGTTTCAATGTATTTTGCCTCATGATGAATGACAAAATAAAGTTTTGCTTTTACGATGAAAATTTAAATTCTGAAAAATATTTGGAAATATTGAAAACTACAGTTTCTGATTTTCTTGACGAGTTACCATTGAACTTACTCCGGAGCTGCTGGTATCAGTTAGATGGGGCACCGGCTCACTGTACAAACGAAGTAAGTGCGGAACTTACTACAATCTTCGAAGACAGATGGATTGGCCGACGAGGTCCATGGATTTGGCCACCTAGGTCCCCAGACCTTACCTCTCTCGACTTCCATCTTTGGGGCAGGGTAAAAGGGATAGTTTATCAGACGCCAGTAGAAACAAAGGAAGAACTCCTAAATCGGACAAGAGAAGCACTGCTGGCATTATCCGCGGAAGAGATTCAAAAAGCAACGAGTCATGTAATGACACAAGTTCTGGAATGCCTCAGAGTTAATGGAGGACACTTTAAACAGTTTAGTTACTGACAATTCATTTGGGGATAGTTCTGTTGTTAGCTATATTTTTGTAATATTGTTTTATTCGGTTGTATCGTTAATTTTTTATCTAAAGCGTTTGTGAATACATATTGTAAATATTAAACTATAGATTTTTCTCAACAAACGTATTTTCATTTAATTATCATTAAGATAGATATGTTATTGACAAAAATGTTTACTTGTCTATTTAGTGCTTTTAACATTTTTTTTCCAGAAAATAATAAAATGGTCGATTTTTTCTTTTAAATGCCATTTAATTCATTACCCATCAGAGATAGGTATAGGAACACCTAATGTCATTTGAAAGGCAATGTCTCTCTCTATTTGATGCAATTAAAATATACAGGGTGTTCCATTTAAAAAAAATCGAGTTATGGACATTCTGTTCCTCGCGAATAAACTATATTTTTATACACCCTGTATAACCTTTTATTAAAAAATACCTTCAGCCGTCAATTAACCTACATGTTCGGAAACTCGTATAAAAATTTCAGAATTCTGGGACAATATTCTAAAAATATATCGTGTTTTACATTGAAGCCGATTTGACCCTTAAAAATTAGAAAATAATTTTTATTTCCAAAACTGCTCAAAATAGGTATAGAACATACTACATAAAAAATGCTCAGAATAGTTCGTAGAATTTGACAATGCAATAATATACAGGGTATTGTATTTAAAAAAAGAAACTTCCTGTCTGTCTGCAATAGAGCTGGCAACGCCGCAACTTCGAAAATATTTTTAAAATATAGTTCACTTCTTAGTATGAACCTTACCCAAATCTCAAGTAAATATCTTTACTCGTTCTCCATATACTTCTAATACGCCACTGAGTTTGGCGAACCCTGTATATATATATATATATATATATATATATATATATATATATATATATATATATATATATATATATATATATATATATATATATATATATACATGTATATATATATATATATATATATATATATATATAGCCTCTATTTTTCGTTAGCCCCGAGTTTCTGGTAATTTTATTTTACCGATTTTTATATATCGATTTTACCGATTTTTATATATCAATTTTTGTCTTATAATTAATAAAAAAAATTTTAAATTAAAATTCACTGGATGATATCTAGGAGACAGTGGCAAAAGCTCTGAGAATCGGTATAAGAAATATACAGAAACTTGTGCGTGAAAAAAAACCTAATTTACTTCCGAAGAAGATTAAGAAATGTACACGAAAAAATCCAAAGGCAAACGACTTAAGTTACAATGAAAAAATGGATATTCATAATGCAATTTATGATTTATATACGTCAAAGACTAATATAATTCTTCAGAAGCTTTTTAATATTATAGACTAAAAAGTATCATCATCACTTAAAAAGTCCTCATCTTCTGAGTCGTCTTCAAATGGCGCAATGACCATTGGTGCTATTTCGACATCTAGAACTCGTTCTCGATTCCACCAATCCCATGTTAATTTCTCTGTAAGTTCCACACATTTCTTTCAGTACTCCGGCGTAATATAACTTAATGAATATTGCCAAACAATTTGCACTTCATCTGATGTAAGACCATCGTTCACGTGTTTTTCGTAATATGACTTTGCCCCAGCCCATATTAATTCTATTGCGTTAAACTGGCAATGGTATGGCTTCAGTCGTAAAACCCCATGTCCTATTTCTCGTAATATTTCATCTACGGCATATATTGTTGGTTTTTTAATAGATTTTGCCATTAAAAGAAGTTCTAGTTTCAGCATATTGGGTAAAGGATTTTGTTTTTGTTTTATTAGCCAGTCATAAATATCACTTTTCTTCCAGGATGAAGTAGGTTGTTTATTTAAGATTCTTGAAAGATAAAATGCATTGTCCAGAATGAATAAAGATGGAGCATCTAAATTTGGAATCAGTTGTTCTTTTAACCACTTCTCAAACAGTTCACAGTTCATATTATCATGGTAGTCCATACTTTTGGATGTTGAAGAAAACAGTAAACTTGCACTTTGAAGAAATCCTGTTGCAGAACCTGCATGCAAAATGCTGAACCGTTTTCCCGTCCCACATCCCTTTTTTCTCTTGACACTTTTTGCAGACTCGTCCTGCCAAGATTTCGAACCACTTCCATTAGAAAATAGTCTCGTCTAGAAATACCACTTTTTTAAATTTTGAATTAACATTTTCCGTGTATTTCTTTAAAAACTGAATACGCTGACTTGCTATATGTGGCAACTCGCATACAAATCTTCGATTACAGTCCTTTTTTTACCGAAAACCCAACATTTTTATTAATTTTGACAACGATTTTAGTCCAATTTCCAATATGCTTCGATTTTTTAAAGCTTCTTTTAAAACTTGAAGGGTTATATTAGTTTTTGATGTGTATAAATCGTAAATTGCATTACGAACATCCATTTTTACATTTTCACTTAAGTCTTCTGTCTTTGGCTTTTTTCGTGTACATTTCTTAATGTTCTTCGGTAGTAAATTATGCTTTTTTCATGCACAATTTTCTGCACAGTCCTTATACCGATTCCCAGAGCTTTTGCTACTGTCTCCTGGATATTGGCCGGTGAATTTTCATTTTCGTAATATTTTATTAGATTTAATACCATGTTTTTCGCTTGTGGATGCAAAAAATCCGAAAATTGTTTTCTATTACTCATTTTGTCACTGACTTGTCAATCTGACTTTGAAGTGACATCATTCAAAAATTTTTGCATCTGCTGGTATTTATATGTTCTCTTTTTTTTCATATGAAAATATCATAGGTCTATTTAATTCATCTTCCGGATTTTATGCGGAGGATATGATTACACGTAATAAAAGAAAAACAAACTTAAAAAGTTTGTCGTTGATAAATCGTATGACCCGCACGATAACACTGCTTTTGACTATAAGTAGATTTTTAGCTATGCCGCGAAGAGAAAAGCCGACCGACGGAATTGAGAAAACATGTTTTTCGACATCAAGGGACCCTGAAACGTGAAGATCTGAAAAAGTCTCGGAGGGTGGTTCTTTCTCGATTACAATATTTCCCTTTTAAGAGGGAAGTAATTAATAGACTTCTAATTTTTTATTGCACCAAAACATATAACCCCAGAGGGAACGCATGAGAAATAACGTACCCCTCAAGACTTTAGCAAATGATTTCTAAAATTTGAAGTTTTTTTGAACTCAACAATTTATTCCTGGCATTAAAGCAACATTTTCGTACCGCTGAGCCTTTCAAAAGTTAATGCCTATTCATTATGTATAATATACTTTGTCTCATAAGTTTTCTGAGATCAAAAAGAAATTTAAGAAAACAATTTAGAAGTCGACATTTCTATTATGACATCTTAATAAGAGAACTTCTGTTGAGTTAATCAATTCTAATATCACAATCTTCAAATATATATTTTATTAAATGACTACGATTTTATTTGTCTTATTTATTGTAAATTGGGCCCCATAGCCTGTTACATAAATTATGGACAAGTCACCATCCATCCGACATTATCGGGTAATAAACAAAGATCGCAAAGAATCTTGAAATATTAGGTTCCCAAATTAAACTTATTATATTATATTTAAAGAAGGATAAGTAATGAACATGCCACAAAAAGACAAATAAAAATATTTTTAAGCTTTTTCGCAACTAAATAAAATTATCTAACTTTAAATTAATTGAAGCAAATATTTAATAAAAATACTTATCTCAACCTGTAGACTAGTGTCTACGGAATGTTTCGATACATAATACATAATAATACAAACATTGTCGTTCTAAACGCGACAAATAATCTAAACACATTTAAAAATGCCACAAAATAATATATTTTTTTTAATTACCTGTGCTAATAGGCTGAAAACGCATGCCATTCCAACATCTCCTGTACCAACAACTGTAACTTTATCTGCATTGATGTCGCAGTGGTCACTGATGACGCTTATAAGTTGATCTTTCGTACCCATTTTTAGGCAAGTCTTTTCGCAGAAAGCTCTAAAGAATAATTTAGGGAATGTGTGTTTTCGTGCTAAATGTAGACTGCTTTTGAAAAAACACAGTCTTAGGGGACCTGTCAAAATTGACATCTTTTGAAAGTCTCACTTGCCTGTACTGGTAGTAACAGGTGTTGCCTTTATTAAATATCGATAGAATAACATAAACACATTCTTTATTTATATTATTCTACAAGGCTACAATTTAAAGACATGCCACATTTGCTCTATAGTAACTTGAGGCACTTGAGACACCAGTATTATTTGAGCCTGACAAGACAATCCAGTTGGAGCCCGAAGATATTTTGGTCAGTTTCGATGTAGAATCACTTTACACAAATGTTCCCGTCAACGACTCAATTTCCACTATATCAGACATACTGGATAATAATAATCTTGATAAGAACTTAATAGACATAGTGAAAGCTTGTCTTACATCTACTTATTTCATTTTTCAAGGAACTTTTTCTGAACAAACGTCAGGGGCAGCCATGGGATCTCCTCTATCACCACTGGTAGCGAATATCTTTATGGAAGCCTTTGAGGATATTGCTCTAACATCCACTCCACTAAAACCAAAGCACTGGTTTAGATATGTAGATGATACTTTTGTTGTTTGGCCTCATGGACAGGATAATCGCCTCATATTTCTGGACCACCTTAATCAGCAACGTCATAATATCAAGTTCACGATGGAAATTGAATCTAATGTAACTGGCGACTGTGATAGCTGTCGATGTTCATTTTGTATCAGACTTTTCTGAGGAAAGTTTGGTACAAGGCAATCCTAGAACCATTCTTCAAAAAGGCTATTTTCATGACAGCCCATGCTATTCTTTGTAGAAAGCCACAAGGGACGAGACCCAATCGATTTCTGACCTGACATGTAAAATGGTTAAAAAATCATGGCTCTAGGGTTTAGACCATGTCAAATTGGAATTACTTTCAGACGTTTCGTCTACGATTGCACGAGGCATTTTCAGGAATCTACGCTGCACAAGATCAAAACCCTGAATCAGTTTCAATGAGCAGAGTTCAGGTATTTATATTCGACCTGTGCGCATCGACGCGTGACTCACTGTGATGGTTGGTTTCCACGTATGATAATAATAATAACAATAATATCATAACTTTATTTACGTAAAATATACATGATTGATATAATTGTTACGCAGGTATGGTGGCGAGATCTAGCATTTGCTCATCATTTAACCACCCTAAAAGAAAAAAAATATATAGTATATACTAAGTGTTATACAATATTTCAAAACCTATAATATCACAAATAATAATTAAACCGAAAAGTAGTTATGTTGAAATTATAGAGATTAGAACAAAGGTAAGGTGAAAAATGTACGAAAAAATGATGAAAAAAACAATATTTATATGAAACGAACGATCACTGTAGAACCTCTACGCAGTAAATCTGCAAGGACTTAATGTAATCCTTTAATCTCTTTTTAAACACCGACGAAGTCGGGGAGCTTTTGACTTGAGGGGAAAATTCGTTATAGCATTTGGTGGCGTTATACGAAAATGATCTTTCATACATACACGTTTTGGAATATTATAGAGACAGTTTGTTCTAGTTGCCAAGCCATAGACTTAAGACGTATTTTTTAATTTTTCGAAAAGATAAAAACGTTCTTTGAATTTTTCTATTTTGTATACCAACATACTCCGTATGAAAACCGTAAACAGGCATTTAGAAGTTTATTTAGGCTTAGTTTATCCTTTACAGCAAGTGCAGGTCTATACAAAATATCGCAGTAAGAAATATGAGAAACGATTAGAGCCAATGGCGGCTATTCAGGTGAAGTGCTACTTCACCAGGAAAAATAAACAAAAAAACATCTAACTATATTTATTATATATCTCTTAAAATTTAATTTTTTGCGTTCATTTATTCACCTTATTGGCAAAAAATAAACTGTACGTCTCGAATAAATATTTTACATGACCGTTGGCGGCATGTCTTTTTAAAACTTTCAATCGAACTTTATTATAACAACTATAACAGTGGCGCAAACCGCTTCGACTTTGCTGGAGATGCTACGTTTAGTTTACGATTTTCCTACTACGTTGCCATGACAACGCGTACGCGATGACGTCGACCGCATGGAAGATTAATGTTAACCAGAGCCATACAACGCTCTCGGTGAATTGCTAACGCAGTACATTACACCCACGTCTCGTTCAGTTTGGGGTGTTTGTTTACTTTTATATTCGGTTTTGGCTGCAACCGGTTAGTTCCTTTGTAGTTTGCTTAACTGTTTTATGTTATATTAATTTATGGTATTGTTACAACTTTTTGGTGGTCGGGTTTATTAAGTCAATAAATAGGGGGAATTTTAAAAAGCTTTTAGGTTTAATAATATCGAGAAGTTCCCAAGAACTAAAAGATCATCACAAAAAAATTAAAAATGTTTTTACTGGTGACTCGAAAACTATTCAAAACGAAATAATTAATTATTAATTGAATTTAATTGAATGCATTTCTGATTATTTAAATGATCATGTAAAAAATGGAATAATGAGCACACAGTTTTTTTCCTGTGCAAGTGGATGACACCACTGATATTACGCAAACCTCCCAGTGCTCCATAATTTTAAGATACGTTAATTCAGAAGTTTCAGTAGTCGAGAGATTCTTAGGATTTTATAACGTCAGCTCCGATAGAACGTCGGAGAATTTACATTCTCCATTGGATCAAATTTTGGACCAATTTGACTATAAACGTAAATTAATAGGGCAATGTTATGATGGCGCAAGGGTGATGTCTGGCCATCTAAATAGCCTTCAAAAAAAAAGAAAAAGCTCCGCAGGCTGTATTTGTCCTGATACAGCAAAGTTTAAAAATATTTCTAAATGTCGAATTTTTTTTGCAAGCCTTAGTGGTATACCCTCATTTTTTCATCACTCAGCCAAACGAACGTATGCTCTTACATCTGCATCTACGAGGCAACCAACAATTACAGAAACTCGTTGGTCTTCAAATTCGAAGTTAGTAAATGTGATTGTTCAAGTTGCGTTCTTCAAAAAAAATCGTTTGACATTCATTTTTGCATATCCAATATAAAACTCTGTCGTGAGGCGCTCTGTACAAAAAGAAATCAACATTTTTTTTAAATACCATGTTTGATAAAACAAATTCTATTACAGAGAATAAATCATTACAAAAGTGAGCTTGCTAAGCTTTTACCTGAAGAAATTAGGGCTAAGTATAGAACCCTTTTTTATGAAATATTGGACCATATTTTAATGGAAATGACACTAAGCTTTCAAGACTCTGAAAAACTTATATTTTTATGTGTGGCAGATTCTGCTAAATTTTCCGAATATAGTTTAAATTTTCCGACTGGCCCGTTTGAAAATTTGTTACAGTTATATGGGGAAATATTTTTAAAAAGTCAACGACTTAAAAATGAGCTTGATCTTATTTTTGCCAATGACAGTAATTTGAATATATCGCAACAAGAGCAAGTGAAAAAAATTAATGAAAATAAAGATATTTTAACCAAAGCATATAAAGTGTTTTCACTTATCTTGACAATACCGTCGACTAGTGCTTCAGTGGAAAAGAAGTTTTTCTTGCCTCAAACGTGTAAAAACTTATTTAAGAAATACAAAATCTCAAAAAAGACTTACTTCTCTAGGCAATATTTCAATTTAAAAGGAGTGTCTGAAGAAGATTAGGGCAACTCATCCATTTATGAGGATGTTATAAATAAATTTGCTACTGTGAAGGAAAGGAGAATTGATTTAGTATACAAAATGTAGGTAAGTCGTAAAAAAATATTCTACCCCTTCCACATATAAAAATTCTGGAAAAAAAATGTTGCTATATTTTCTTGCTTCATTTGCACTTTGCTTACTTTTTTCACCCGTGAGCCGTCACTGGGTTATGTTGAAATTATAGAGATTAGAATAAAGGTAAGGTGAGAAATGTATAAAAAAATTATGAAAAACAATATTTATATGAAACGAACGATCACTGTAGAACCTCTACGCAGTAAATCTGCAAGGACTTAATGTAATCCTTTAATCTCTTTTTAAACACCGACGAAGTCGGGGAGCTTTTGACATGAGGGGAAAATGCGTTAAGCATTTGGTGGCGTAATACGAAAATGATCTTTCATACATGGTTGTTCGATGTTTTGGGATATTATAGAGACAGTTTGTCCTAGTTGCCAAACCATGGACTTCAGACCTCTTTTTTAATTTTTCGAAAAGATAAAAAGGTTCTTTGAATTTTTCAATTTTGTATACCAAGGTACACATGTGAAGCAAAAACCCATCTTTGAGTTTAAGCCAACCAGACTGCAAAAAATATGGGTAAATTTGATGAAATTTCCAAACTCCGGATAAAAACCGGCATTTAGAAGTTTATTTAGGCTTAGTTTATCCTGCAAGTGGCGGCCAATACAAAATATCGCAGTAAGAAATATGAAAAATGATTAGAGCTTCACAGAGTTTTAACTTAAATTAAAAAATCCTTAAATACATATAGTGTTTTCAGTTTACTATAACATATTTGTAAGATATGGGATACATGTTTCTTATTTTTACCAACAGAATAATAGAGCTGAAAATAATTAGCATAATGGTGTGACGTTAAAAACTCATTATATATAATAAAATAAGTAAAAGGACACTGTCCTGTGGTACCCCGCGATTGACAGTTACCGAATTCAAGAAGATACAGCCCATTATCCTGCATATTGCTTGGATACCATCATAGG
>JAUTXW010000241.1:0-177500 GCA_030620095.1 Kuschelorhynchus macadamiae | reverse complement strand
CTTTAAAAAATACAAATTTTAGTAAATTAAAGATTTACACTACGTGCAATAAAAAGAAACAAAATAAAACAAGTTATTATTTTTTAAATTTGAATCAAATGTTGGTCCATTTATCACTTATATATTATATACTTGTTTAGTATTACCATTTTTCAAAAATTATCCGAGATAACATTCTTATGAAAATGATTTTATAAAAAGATGCTGCCTTCAAGATCATATTTAAAAAACACTGAGTACAACCAAGTAGCAGTTTTTGTGGAAATAATTAAACTTAGAGATTTAAAGCAAATCTTATGAATTAACTCTTAAACTAACAACTGTATAAGGGCATATATAGTTATTCTCATTCTAAATGGCTTTCTTTTAACACACGAATTGTGATAATTGTCTCTTTGGAATACCCTATATACTGTATAGATACATCTGTCTAATTGAGTTTTATAAATTTGAGATTAATTTTTTATATAAAAAATCTAAACTTCTAATACAAGTTAAATATTAATTATTTTTTAGTGTTTGGAATAATTTGTTGTATTATTTTTGCCTAATTTTATTATAATAATTGTTTACAGTTCGTAAGGAATAAAGAGAGCTTTTTAGGATTGTAGCAGAGTTATTACAATTTTATGTATAGTATGTAATTAAGCTATAATATAGATATATACACAAAGAAATATTTTTATATTCCATTGTTTTAAATATTTTTGTTTCATTAAAGCTACATATTTGATATCTACGACAGTCATAGTTATGCTACGTCGAGGTTACGGTTCTGTGAAACCATGTATAAATACTCACAAAAAATAAGTATTAAGTTTTTTATTGCAAAGAAAAAGTATGTGAGAGTAGAAACTATTTGAAGTATAATCAGAAAAAATATAACTAAAGAACTTCCAAGCATTAAAGTGATTTTGGGTACGAACCTCTAAGGGTAAACCGTTTGTATATTTCAAAACTCCAGATAACACTACTAACATGTTAACACAAACAATCACCATTTTTAGACTTTCTAAAAACATATTTATTGTCATATAAGTTTTATGTAACAAATATTATTTACTATTTGTGATAGAATAAGAAAGTCTTAAACAGAGCGGGTAGTAATAAAAATATTAACCGATTCTTATTTAATAAAAAATGAACTATAACTAATTAGCAGCATTTAAGGAAACACTATTTTTATACAACAATGATGTGTGTACCGGCAACAATATTTTTTCGGGAGTTTTTTACCTTGACCATTATTAATGATGATGAAGTGTCGCAAGATTTCACGCCTACAGCCCTGGCGCTGCAATTCAGGGTCGAAATGGTGCATTAGAATGCACGCCTGACATAATTACGCAATGCATTTAAGATAACGGACGTTATGTCTCGCCGCGTTTTTTGTTTACCATATTTAATATGCTTCTATTCCACTTTAACTTTGATTTATTTCACTTTAATAACATTAAGACTGAATTTCATCGAGATGAACCTTTATAAATAAATAAATAAATGAATAAATATATATATATATATATATATATATATATATATATAATATATATATATATATATATATATATATATATATATATATATATATATATATAAAACTGTTATACAAGATTTTCACAAAAACAACTGTGAATTGGTTGGTCCTTACCCTGAAATTTCCTCATAACGAAATATTATGTTTTTTGGTGATAACTTTTGGAATGGTTTATAAATTGTAATATATTTCAATTCTCCCCAAAGAAAGTTCCATTACCAGAAAAATTTCTTAAAAAGGGCTTATTTATTTTTTTAACAAAGTACACGGAATTTACCTCGTAATAAAAATTTCCTTTTATTAGGAAAATTTAAATATATTAGGTACAATGTATACATATAATATGAACAGCATTTCTGTTTATATTTTAAACGAGCTTTACATGCTTTGTTTTAAAAGAAACTGAAATTTGACTCAAACCGTTAGGATCTGCTAAAAAATAAAAAATGACAACTTGAAAGTAAAAAATGGGCATCAACTTTGTAATTTTTACAGAAACATCCTGCATAATATCCTTTCATTAAATGAGTTTCATCTTGCTGATTATAAATATACCAGGTTTGATAGCTTTATTTTTAAAGACAATCGAGAAAATTGACAAAAATTCTGCCATAACAGGATGTCGGAGTAATTCTAAAACGCGTGCACGTTTCAATGTCTTACTAACTGACGAAGAAAATGCCCCAAGTAAAATTATGTTGTTTTTTCGTTAAGATCATTGAAAAGTCAAGATTTTTTAATGATTTCTTTATTTCAAAAAAAGTGTATCTTAGATAGATACAGATACATTTTATTTTAACTTTTTTCCAAAAAAAAAACACAACGGTTTTTTTACTAAGCGGCGACGCATTTTTCAAGGTCAAACGCCCTATTTTATATTTGACTAGACTGGCTCCTTAGCTAAACTAATCTGGTTTCTGTCGGTGACCCACGTCGATCTGTCACACTACAGATATCATGTGAATTATGTGCAGCAGAAGAATTGAGAATTTAAAATCACTCCAATATCACCATGTATTCCTATATGCAGTAAAAATTTTCTCTCTTTCCAACACATTGCTTCTTAATGCTGGGACTTTGTCAAATATATCGTTTTTTTTTAAGATGAAAAAATTAAACAAAACTTATATATTTATAACTGGCAATAACGGACACATTTATTAAAAAAATAATATACAAGGTGTTCCATTTAAAAAACAAAGTCGATATTCACTTGTTACTCTTAAATTTTGCATTTTTTATGTTTTTAACAAATCCCAGTGGTTCAGATATAACCTTATAAATTTTGTTTAACATTTTTTTCTATCGTTGGAAATAAAGCTTGAAGACCTCTGTACTAACTAATTAAATTATTACCAAATAACTATATACACTCGCGAACAAAAATAAAGCTTCCATAACATTCAATAGAAACATGTTGCAACAAAAAAGTGAAGATTTTCTATAAAAAGATAGATATAAAAGTGATTAGTGATTAAATAAATTTCCTTTACCCGGAACTTCCCTCGTTATGAATATTTCATTTTATTAGGAACAGTGAAGAGTGATCCAATTTAGTTCAGTACATAGTGATTTAGGAACACAAATTATATACTGTCTTTTCAAAGATTTTTATTGAGCGCCATTTTGTTCCATCACATGATTTCCACCATTGTTTTACCAGTTTTTGCCTAAGCCACACTTGGTTTTTGGGCATAATTTAAAATAAATTCAATAAGTGTCTTTACATTGACAGACGTCGATTTTGTTACGTCATGTTGAATTCGTACCAGTTTATCTTTATATCACATTTAATTTTTCTGCAAAAGTTGTCAATCAATTGATTACGGTTTTTTTTTACGTTGATTTTTTGAAAAATATATTTGGCCGTCATTTTGTTCGGTCATCTTGAATTCGTAACACAACTTTACGAGTTTGTCTGTATATCACACTTAATGCTTGCATTTGAAATTAATCCAATAAGTGTTTTTTTAGGCTGATTTTTAAAATAATTTAATATGCCGCCATTTGGTTTTCCTGTCATATTCATACTAAAATGTTGCTAGTTAATTATTATGTAACACTTGATTTTGTGCAGAATTAATTCATTAATTAAGTAAATTGGATATATAATTACTAAATTTTTTAGTAATATTTTTCCTCTAGGCCGCCATTTTGTTCCGACATATTGGATTTCTACCAAAATATTGCTAGGTCATCCCCACATGACCCTTAAGTTTTGACTAAAATTTGAAGTCAATCTTGAGTACTTTTTAAGCTATGCCGCGAACTGACAGACAATTCGACAGACGGACAGACGGAATCGAAAAAACATGTTTTTCGGCTTCTTTGGACCATGAAACGTAAAGATCTGAAAAATCTCGGAGGGTGATTTTTTCACGATTACAATACTTCCCTTTAACGAGGAAAAAAAAAAGTTAAGAAATGAGTCGTCAGTATAAATTCAGTAGAATGGTACTATTTTGTGAAAATACTACTATAGTGGGTTTAGAAATCTCTCTGTATAAAAACCAAAATCTTACCCACCCTGTATATGTATTTGTGTAAGATAAAAACAATTTGGAATTAAAAAGCAGACACTTTTGTACTTCTTGTTTACTATTTTGTGAAACACTAATACCTATTTTTACGGTCCACGTTTTTTGTCTAAATACCGGGTGTGTAAAATTTTGATTCTATACCGAGATTTTTAAACCCACAGCAGAAAGTATCTCCAATAACAGCAGCGTTCTATTGAAATCAACTGAACCCTCGTCCTGTCTTAACTTTTTTTTTAATCACTTTTTTATCTGCTTTTTTTTTACAAAAATGCACTTTTTTGTTACATCATGTTTCTATTAAATTTTGTGGAAGATTTATATATTTTGCAATATTTTTGAGTGTGAATATATAAACTCTATTAAAATTGAAAAAGTTAACTGCTTTCAGCTGGGGCTCAAACCCATGCCTGTCAGTTTCTAGTTGCTCGTTTTAACCACTAAGCCACGAAAATCATGTGCTTGGATTCGAATCCCAGCGGAAACCAGTTAGCTTTTTTGATGAAAATTGTATAATAAAATACAGACAATCAAAAAGCAACAACTGTATAAACTGTGTATCTGCCTCTGGTGGAACTCGTTACAAGGAAAGTTCTGGAGCACTAGAGCCCATTTTATAAATACCTGTCAATTCTCTCACTTCAAACCTCAAGTGGACTAAGTGAGATAAAATGACACAATTTACCGTGATACTTTTTTTTTAGAAATAAAATATTTTTTAAGCAGAAAAGTAATATTATTGCCAATAAACAGCAAAAAACAAGCAGGTGTGGCGTGAAACCCCAAGAAGCTGATGTCCGTAAAATTAGAAACAAAGAAGAAGGTATCAATTATGTTAAAGCCATTCAAAGATACTTTAGCTTTTTATTCCACAGTCTGGATGAGATTACATTTTCATCTCCCTAGGCATAACTCAGGAGGTACTAAAGAGTAGATCTGCCAAATATTACTACTGTCAGTGCCGACCAAGTGAGTAAAAACACGAAATAATATAAAAAGCTATTCAAAGACACTTTATTTTTTTGTTCGAGATTTTGAATGGGATTACACTTTCATCTCTTAAGGAATAACTGAGGAGGTACTAAATAGTATTTCTGCCAAAAATTACTGTTCTCAGTTCCGTTAAGGGGGTAAAAACGCGAAATAATATATAAGGTTAAAAAGCTTTTTTGAATATAGCTGAGAAGCTACCAAAAAGTACTTCTTTTAAATATTACTATTATCAGTGCCGTCCAAGGGCGTAAAAACGCGAAATAGTATGGCTTTTTAACTTTACAAATTATTGCGCGTTTTTTCCCTCTTGGAGCAATATTTGGTAGAAGTAGTAAGCAATATTTGGTAGCTCTAGTAGCTTCTCAGTTCTTTCCAAAGAATTGAAAGGCTAATTGCATCCAAAATCTGAAATAAAAAAATGAAGTATCTTTGATATGTGTTTTTACTTTATAAATTATTCCCTGTTTTTACCTCCTGAGATGACACTGGCAGCAATAATATTCGTAATAGTGTAATCCCATCCAAAATCTGGAATAATAAAAATTAAAGTGTCTTTGAATGGCTTTGAAACTTTATATATTATTTCACGTTTTTGCCCCCTAGATGTCACTGATAGCAGTAATATTTGGTTGAAGTACTCTCTAGTTCCTTCAGTTATTCTTAGGAAGATCAAAATGTAATTCCATCCAAAATCCTGGAATACAAAGTAAAGTATCTTGGATATGCTTCTTAACTTTATATATTATTCCGTTTTTTTACCTTTTCAGTTATTCCTAAAGAAATGAAAGTGTAATTGCGTCCAAAATTTGAAAAAAAAAATATCTTTGACATGCTCTTTTAACTTTATATATTATTTCGCGCTCTTACTCCCTTGCGCAGCACTGATAGCAATATTTTAAGAGGAGTAGTCTTTAGTACCTCCTTAGTTATTCCTAAAAACATGAAAATGTAATCTCATCCAGAAATTGCAATACAAATTAACATATCTTTGAAATGCTTATTAACTTTATTATTACGCGTTTTTTCCCCTTTAGACGGCACTGGCACTAATATTTGGTCGAAGTACTCTTTGGTATATCCTTACTTGTTTCTAAAAAGATCAAAGTGGAATCTCATCCAAAATCTGGAATAAAAAAATAAAGTGTCTTTGAATGGCTTTTTAACTTTATATATTATTCCGCGTTTTTACCCCCGTGGACGTCACTGACAGCAGTAATATTTAGTAGAAGTAATCTCTAGTACTTTGTTAGATATTCCTAAAGAGATGAAAGTACCATCCGAAATCTCAAAAAAAATAAGTATCTTTGAGTGGCTTTTTAACTTTTTATAATATTTCTCGTTTTTACACTCTTGGACTGCACCGACAGCAGTAATATTTGATAGGAATACTCATTAATATCTTCTTAGTTATTCCTAAAAAGACAAAAGTGTAACTTTATCCATAATATGGAATACAAAAATAAAGAATCTTTGTTATGATTTTTAACTTTATAAATTATTTGGCATTTTTATCCCTTTGGACGGCACTGACAGTAGTAATATTTGGAATAAGTACCTCCTAAGTTATTACTAAAGAGATAAAGTTGAATCCCCACCAAAATCTGGAACAAAAAAAAATGTCTTTGAATGGCTTGGCTTTTGAACTCCTTTGGACGGCACTGAAAGCAGTAACATTTGGTAGAAGTACCCTTCTACCAAATGTTACTGCTATCATGTTAAAAATGTAATCCCATCCAAAATCTGGAAAAAAAAATTATCTTTGAATGGTTTTTTAACTTTATATATTATTTCACGTATATACTCCCTTGGGCGGTACTGACAGCAGTAATATTTGGCAGAAATACTCTTTTGTACCTCCTCCTTTTTTTTAAGGAGGTGAAAGTGTAATCCAATTCAAAATCTGGAATAAAAAATAAAGTATGCTTGAATGGCTTTTTTACATTGTATATTATTCCACATCCGTGGACTACACTGAGAGCAATGATATTTGGTAGAAGTACTCTATAGTATCTCCTCAGTTATTCCTAAAGAGGTGCAAGTGAAATCCCGTCCACAATATCGAATAAAAAAATAAGTATCTTTGAATAACTTTTTAACATTATATATTATTCCACATTTTAACCCCCTTGGACGGCACTGACAGCAGTAATATTTCGTAGAGGTCTTTTTTAGTACCTTCTCAGTTACTCCTAAGGAATTGAAAGTATAATCCCATTCAAAATACGGAATAAAAAAATAAAGTATCTTTGATAATGCTACTGATAGCAGTATTATTTCGTTGAAGTACTCAATAGTACCTCCTTAGTTATTCCTAAAAAATAAAGGTGTAATCTCATCCAAAATCTGAAAAAGACGTTATCTTTTAAACTTAATATATTATTTCAACTTTTTGATACCTTTTTAGTTTATCCTTAATGTGTAACTTTTTGCTTTGTTTGTTATTTTTAGTATTCACCCTCTTATTCAGTACTAACAGCCGTAATATTAGTCAAAAGTACTCTTTGATACTTATTTGTCTCTTAAATTGAGAATGTTTAATACTTTCTATAATGTGTATTAAACATGTAGAATACACTTTTATTTATGCGAAAACTCTTTTTTTAATTATAAGTCGAAGAATATAAATTGTGTTGGTGCGGATGCCCTGCGAACGTATTTCGACGCTGGAAACGGTGGCTAATTTCACGGACATACCGGTAAAATAAATTTTTTTGAAAGGTCAATAACAGAAGATTTGGGGACTTGTCCAAATTTTCTTTTTTATAATCTGATATATTATTTTCGACATTATATCAGGCACTAAATGTACTATGTTCATTATTTAGATTCTAGATGTACATAGTCTGTTATGGATGAAGGCAAAAAAATAAAAATATCCGGATTTAGGAGATATATACCAGATTTCTCAAAAAATCAGTTAAAATATTTGTAGGGGGTTAGTGCTTCTTCTAGAGTTTAGACGCGCAGCCAGCAATATCACGTTATATATTATAATTATCAGTTGAATTCTAGAGTATAGCAGTAATAGTTCGAGAGCTAGCATCACTAATTTTCGACAAATCTGTTTAAAGTTAAATTATGGTTTATACTTCCCTCGTAAAAGGGAAATATTGTAACCCTCCGAAATTTTTTCTATTATTTTGGTCTTTCTTAACTACAAAGAACGTTCCTGCTGGCGCACCAGCGGGACAATGGTGCTTAGTAATAACATTTCATATTATGTAAAACAAAAATCAGTGTTATAAATGTTTAAAGCTCAAATTAATTATTCAAAGGGTTTAAACTATAAAATGATCAAAGAAGATCTACAACCTTCCGCATGGTGCGATATACTCCTGCCACTCATATACAGTTTGTCCAAAAAAAAAAGGGAAATGTTTTTGTTATTCGTTTCTCAGAATATTTTATTTTTGAGAAAAGTTGATGATTGGAGAAAAAATATTGTTGACAGTATTAAACATTAGGTCAGAAAATGCAAAAAGTTTATTTCAAAGACTACAGTTTTTATGACAGTTTTAAAAAACACAGGAAAATCGTAAATAAAAGGTAAGTAAATTTTTTTCATATTAGTAATAGGTAAAGAGATATTTAGATTGAAAAATCGAAAAACAACATTTGTTTTCTCGGAGTTTAGCCCTAAGTATCTCGTTGGGTATAGAAACATTTTATGTAGCTTTGAATTACAATTTTTTGAGGTTCTTGAAACTGTCGTCGCAGAAAAATTATATTTGAAATTTTTAGTTTTTGAATTCCACTTTTTGTATTTTTTGAACACCCTGTATATCTGACCTAAAGTTTAATACTGTCAAATTTATTTTTTTTTAAACACCAAACCAATTTTCTCAGAAATGAATAATAAAAAAGTTGCTCAGACTGCTGTTTCACATTACGTTCCTCAACATGCTTAAAGCTGATTTTTTGCGAATTTTCAACACTATTCTAAAGAGGGAGTAATAGGTCGAAAGACGCATAAACGAAAACATAGAAGTTAGTCTAAACAACTTTGAAAGTATATCAACTAGACTTATATAACTGATAAGAATTAGTATATTTTTGTAAACGAAGGTTGAGAACTGTTTAAGGGTATTATTTTAGTCTATTTAGTAATTTTAAAAAATTCAAATAATTTATGTTTCTAATTTTCATAATAACAAAACTTTTTTGTTAAATAACTATTAACAGTTCAGTTTATGAAAAGAATAAAACATAGGTAATTAGGGTAAAATATTATTAAAAAAATCCTGCTTTCTACATAAAAAATACACAAGTCAACAAATACGAAATTGCGACTGATGTGGTAATGGCTATACGGAGGAGTTTAAAACATCCTGATTGCGAATTGAAACAAACAAAATTGTCGACGACGTATAGATTTTGAGTTATATAACGCATCAGTTATTTTTATTTTATTCAAAAATGTTTATATAATTTTATATAAAATGATATTCTAAGGATAACAGGTTTTATGCGCAAAAATACACATGGAGATACATTTATAGTAAGTTTTTGAAATTCCTGATCGCTTTTCTCTCATAAGAAACCAACAATCCCCCATCATTGCTGGATCCCATCTGCCCTGGAATCATTGCTCCATTGTTAGTATATCTCGAAAAATTTTAAATGAGAGTGCAAGAAGTGTATTTTAAGAGACATGCGACAGCTCATGTCCAAAAAAGTTCCAAATGATTCTTTTAAAAGACCTACACGCAGCTAATTAAACATCACTTAATTTTTTCATCCCTTACTATTTTTCTAATTTGTGGTCCAACAAATATTCCTTCCTTAAGCTTGGATTAGGAAAAATTTGTTTAAGGTATATAAACGCATCTCCTTCTTTATCTAATGATTTTACGAAATGTTTCATCAATCCCAGTTTAATGTGAAATAGAGATAACAGAACTTTTTTAGGATCAACAAGACGTATATTCTTTACGTTTGCTTGGCCTGGAATAAATTGATCTCTCTGAAGCCATTGTTTACTTGGTAATGGCTCTGTACTTCTCTACTGTCCCAAAGACAGAAAAAGCGAGAATGCCAACAAAAACCTACATAATAATATTACTAGTTTACAGCTATTTTGCCACTGCAGTATAAAAGGCAATTTTTTGTTAATTCTTAGGCGCTAAATGCGAAAATGCTAGTAAAAACTTCAGTTGTAATCATAACTTGAGTTATGTTTTTTAGCAAAAATTAACGAGTATTTTAATAACATTTTTTTTAAATAGTAATGTTTGTCGGAATAAAAAAAATTAAATTCGTGTTCCAAGGCCCCCGGCAAATTGTGAGGAAGATTTAGAAATGTGTGATGATAAGGCAGAATTCGTTGATGTATCAGAAAGGCACGGTTCTAATTTTCACGAAATTGAAGAAAAAGCTCTCTATTTAATCGAACAAGCTGAATTAAGTGATCTAGTTCAGGACCTCCACTTGTCCAAAGAGCATGCTGAAGTATCAATATTACAACGAAGGAATTTACTAGCCACTGAAACCAAAATTACAATATTTAGAAACCGTAACCACGAGCTATCCTCGTTTTTTACTATGGAGAATAAAATGAGTGTTGTTGTTAATTCAAATAGTGTTATGGAAAAATTAGGCTTTGCACATAACCCGGATGAATGACGCTTATTATAGATAAGTTTAATAGCAGCTCTGCTCCATTGGCATCAAAAGACTTTCTATTCCTTTTGCGTATGCAGTTGACATGAAGGAAACATACGAAAGTATGTCACTTATTCTAAATGCAGTAAACTATGCTATGTCATAGGACTGTTAATAGGGATCAGGGTGGATTTACCAAGTACTGCTGTTTTCTACGCAACTCGCTAAGTTATGCTTTTACTTGCTCCTGCCAAAGTCTGGCAGGACTAGCAGGATTTGTTTTTTTACATTTAGAATGGTATTGACTATTCACAAAAAAAATCAACTTTAAACATGTTGAGGAAGGTAATGTAAAAAAAACACTAAAGCTGATGATACGCCTCACGAGGCGGCACTTTTGACCGCTCCTGTCGGGGCTAGGCTGGCAGTTTCAAACACTTATCATAAACATTTTTTTGACATACTGAACCCAAAAAATTATGCAACTTTTTATTATTGTTGCTTGAAGAAAAAATACTTTTGATAAAATTAAACTTTAGTTCAGATATAAGGGAGTTCAAAAAGTATAAAAAAGTGGATTTTAAAAAAAAAATTTCTGAGGACAGTTTTAAAGAACGAAAAAAATTCTGAACATAAGTTAAGTGAAATGTTTCTATATTTATTATAGTTAAGGAGATATTTAAAGTCAAACGCCGAAAAAAATATTTCGATTTTTTAATCTAAATATATCTTTAACTATAACTAATATGAAAAAACTTTACTTAGCTTTTATTTACGTTTTTTATGGCTTTTAAAACTGCTGTCACAAAAATTGTATCTTTTGAAATATATAGTTTTTGAAATAATTAATTTTGTATTTTTACTGTATATCTGACCTAAAGTTTAATACTGTCAAAACTATTTTTCCTTTAATCACCAACTTTTATCAAGAATAAAAGAAATTGATATTAAAAATGTTTCTCATAAGTTACATACATTGTCATGCCTGCGCACTGTAAGAAGTGCATTAAAGGCATTAGCAGGATCAATACTATATATAAAATACATCCAACTTTGAGCAAATGTGTTAATGAAAAATGGGATCCCGAGCTAAAATCATTTCTCCGAAGCAAAATTAAGTACATTATGATTTGAAAGGACCAAAAATTTAAATACCTAACGGTTGTAACTTATTGCTGCAATGGAATAAAATAGTGAGAAATAAACATTTGGACTTATTTTTTAACGAGATAAGATCTGAGGCGTTTGACACCAAAAGTGTAGTTTTTAATTCTAATCAGCTGCGTGCTCTTGGTAAAACCCAGACACGGTGAAGTTTAAAATGTATTTGGTGTATAAAAACAAATTCTTTTTTAATTTGAGGAAAAAACTATTCATTTCGGAAAAATAAAATGTTTAATAATGCCAATTATGTAAGTAATCAGTATAAAATTTTGGCAACTAGGGAGCAACTGGCAACTTAAAACGGTCAGTTTATTCAGATTACAAAAATTTTATTGGGCCGCCATTTTGTTCCGCTATCTTTAATTAGTACCACAGTTTTACTAGTTCATCTCTATACCACAAGGCTGAATTTCCAAATATTTTTTTAAGTCGCTATTTTGGATTCGTACCAATTTTTTTCCTTACATTCCTACATAACGCTTGATTTTTGTGCAAAATTTGAGATAAATTGGAAAATTGCTTTTTTTAGTAATAATTTTTTTAACGTTTCACTAGGCCGCCATTTTGTTCCGGCATATTGGATTTTTACCAAAATATTACCATCATTCCCATATAGGTCAATATGACAGGGGCGTGCAGTCCATGAAAGCAAGGGAAGCAGTGCTTCCCCAAAAAAAATTAAAAAACATCTAAAATGTAATTTTTGAAATAGGAAACCATTAATTTCGTTTATATTAAAAATGCTAAAATATTATCTTAATTATCAAGGCCATAATAAATGCGGCCTTGACTTCGACCCAGCCACCTGCTGTTTGCAATTTGTGCATTTCAGTCGCGTGCTTTAAGTGGTGGCGGAAGCTATCGTTGGAGTAGGTTCTTTGTTTGAACGGCTATCCGTGTGTTGTGTGATACGTACGTCGCGTCGTGCATGGTGCGATATGGAAGACAATAATACGGACGTGGATATGCAAATACCGTCAATTTCGGCTGTCGATAATAACGCTGAAAATGGAGAATTTAGTAAGAAGAGTGTGTGCGAATGTGTGGTGTGTGTCTTAATAATAAAGGGATTTTCAACAATAAACTTCGCTGATAAGCTTCAAATAATTACCAAAGGAAGGGCAAAACCACCTATGAAAAAGTTAACCACAAAAATGAAAAACTGTATTAGACATTTTTATCCGGAAAAACAATACGAACAATTTAAATGGCTAACGGGGTGTGAAAATATAAGTAAATTATTTTGTTGACCATGTTTACTTTTTGAAAATGAAAATGGTCTCTGGAATAAAACTAGTTTTTCCGATTTAAACAATTTCCATAAAGCTTTAAAAAGACACATTATGTCCAAAGCGCATTGACAGGCCGTCATAAAAGAAAAAGTCTTCGGCAAAACCAGAATTGAACATGCCCTTAATAAAGAGTTGGAAATTAGTCACCTCCAACACAATGAACTAGTCGATAAAAATAGGCAAATATTAAGAAGACTTATCGATGTTGTTTGTTTTCTCGGACAGTACGAATTGGGATTTAGAGGTCATGGCGAAACAAGGGTTTCTTCAAATAGAGGAAATTTTCAAGATTTACTTAGTTTAATTGCTAAATATGATGATTGCTTAAAAAATCATTTAGAGCAGTCTAGCGTTTTTCGCGGAACGTCGAATCGAATCCAGAATGATTTAATTTCCGCTGTTGCAACCATTATTCTAAAAAGAATTAAGCAGGAGTTTGGCGAGGCGGGGTTCATTGCTATTGTTCTGGACGAAACAACTGATATCACTAATTTTAGCCAATTATCTATACATAATACACTACTAATACTACGTTAAAACAGACGGAAGTATTCAAGAGCGATTTTTAGGTTTTAAGAATGTGTCCGAAAATCATACAGCAGATGCATTGTATATCGTAGTTTATAACGTTACTAAAGAAATTAATGGAGAAAAAAATTAGTTGCTCAAAGCTCTGATAGAGCTGCAGTGATGGCAGGACAATTAGGAGGTCTGCAAGCTACAGTTCGAGAAACTTTCCCAAGTGCTGTGTTTGTCCATTATTTTGCTCATAAATTAAATTTAGTTTTATCCCAGTCCATCAATCGCATTAAAGAGTGTAAAGTATTTTTCGTTACTTTAAGTGGCATGGCTGCTTTTTTTCCAAGTCAACAAAACGTATACAAGCTTTGGACTCCATTGTCCACAAACGATTGCCCAAAGTAGCTCCTACTAGATGGAACTATAATGGAAGACTTGTGTTAACAGTATCTGAAAATTGTGAATCACTGGTTGAGCTATTTGAGAATATAATAGAAAATAATGAAACGTGGGACTAAGAAGCAATAAATAGTTCGAGGGGGTTGTTGGACTGTTTGAAACGAGATTTTAATTTTAATTATTTGTTGAACATATTTTCAGAAATATTTACATTCTCGGACAATGTTTTTAATATATTACAAACTAAAACAAATGATATTGCTTTTTGCCTAAAAAAGTAGATGATTTTAAGTCCATGTTAAGCCAAAAAAGAGATGACTTTGACCTATTTTGGGAGAAAACGATGACGTTAAATGTAGAGCAACAAGCCAAGCGTCTTCGAACAGATAAGGTGGGAGATGTTCAAACATCGTTCAGACGCCTCTTTTATGAAATAATCGATCAAATTCAGCAACAAATAAACTATAGATTTAACGGTTTAAATGATTTTAAATTCCTCGAGTTCTGCAGTTTTGATGCATTTAAATGAAAAACTTTTTCAGAAGATGCGTTTAAATCTCTTCTTCTTCATTATGGCCAGTTCTTCGACCGAGTGTTACTGCGATCTGAACTAAAAGTGATTTACGAAACTAATGACATTAGCGCAAAAAATAACGCTAAGGAACTAATGCAATTTTTAAAAGACAAGGAGCTGGAAGATGCCTACACCGAAGTGTCGAAATTGTGTGAATTAGTATTGACAATACTTGCCACAAATTCATCAGTAGAACGCAGTTTTAAACGTATAAAAAAATTCGTGACAAATTTAACGGGGCAGGAGAGACTTTCGCATACATCGCTGTTGTCCATTAAAAATAAACTTCCTCAAAATATGTCGGAGCATCGACGTTTTTATGATGACGTCATTGACGAATTTGCAAAAAATGATCGAAGAATCGAATTACATTACAAATAGGTAAGTTTCTAAAAATTGCTTCCCTTTCTTAAAATTTCACCGCACACCCCTGCAATCTGAAGAGTAGTTTTTAAGCTATATGCTGCGAACTGACAGAAAATTAATGGAATCAAATTTTCAAGAGTTAAATTTAACAAAATGTTTTTTTTATTTAACCGCATAAATGAACCAATTTAAATAAAATTTTATACATTCGTATGTATTTTTGTTTGAAAGAAATTAAGAGTATTCTGGGTTGTATCGGAGTGGTCCCATAGCAAGCATATTCAGGAAAAAATTAAAATGGTGAACGCCATTTTAATTTTGTTTTCTCCACAGATTTTCTGTAATAAATTTGAAATGCTTTAATATATTGTCTTAAGAGTGCAAATCCACGCTATAAAATTTCTCGTGTTCATTTTTAGAACTCAAACCTCAAGCGCCACTCTGTAGATGACGCATCAATGTCGGAATTTTTTAATTTTTTCCAAAATAAGCCATATAAATAAATTAACACGTTCAATATTTAATTTTATAACATATTTATGTACAAACATTACATAAAATCTATCAAATACTATGCAAATAAGTAGTTTCACTTTTAACAGAAAAATTCAGATATTTCAGAAAACGCTTAACAGTGACGCAACATTGTGGTATTCCCTCCATCCCAAGCAAATAACTTTAGGAGTTTTACATTCCTTTGATAGAAAATTCAAAATATTGCACATGGCATGTATTTCTTGCCTCGTTGATATATCTATCTTTGTTCCGAAATGAAATAAAACGAGAGAGTGCTGTTAAAGAATACCTCTTTTAAAGACTATAATATTTATGATCTCCCCTATTGATTGTTTTTTTATCAGCTAGCCGAAGTAATAATTGCAAGGCCTTTCGACTTTCGGCACCTTTCGGTGTTTGCCGATAAAAACAAGTTTTTTTAATATCTAAATACCCGGAATATTGGTTTCCTTATATTTTTATGAACATGATTTATGATAGTTTGAGTCTTGGGTTGAGAATTTCCTGTTTGTTTATTATAGGTGTGTTTTAAAATGACTAGTACTTGTATTTTTAAAACGTCGACGTTTAGTTTAGAACTTCTCACTCTTGTGACTGTGTATAAGCTTTCTAGATATTTGTTTATGAATTCCTGTGTTACCTGTGTAATTAGGATATGTGTAATGAGTGTAAAGGGCGTAAAAATACGAGAGTAGCAAGACCTTGGCGCCGAACTGCAAAAAATTTTGCAATGAGAATCCTGGGAAAATGCAGAATAAGGTAAGTTCAAATAATATGACTATAGGTGCTCGATTTTGAGACCCTTCATGAATTTGAAGAATTAGAAATGGACAATTACTGATTACAGTACATACATATTAAAAATATCAACATATTTTTTACGTTTGGGACTACTTATATAAACTTTTATCTGTATGTCCATGCTATAGTAATCTTTTAGAAGGTACATGGTGGATGTATTTCTGAAGTACATATCTTTTGTTTGAAACTTAAAATAGCCCAACTTTGAAGGAGAAGGACTATTTTGTTTTGAAACAATGATGAAAATAAATAAAACTAATAAATGTGTTTTTTATAGGTACCTAGGCAACACGATTCTTTTAGAATTTTCTGGTTCATTTTTCTTTCATATTCATATTTTTATACATGAGGTGAATTCTCTCTGAAATTCACATAAATACGTACGGTTTTTATATTTGTAAAATTTAAATAGGTTTTGTAGGATTAATTTTAAATTTTATTTTAACTTTTAACAAAGATAGTGTACCTTCAGGAGTATAGTAATTCGGTAGGTATAAAAACTTATTTCCTGTTGGTCATATAATTGTGGTAGAAATTAAAAGCTCATAAAATTAGACACTTTTTATGCAACACTAATACTTTCATAGTGGTAGTCCCATAATGCTGGCTGATGCAATTGAACTCACCGGATCCATGACAATCTGTGTAAGAATAAAGCTTTTAGTTATCAGTATTATATTGATCCTTTTTATGTGACTTCCACTTAGAAAGTTTTGCTGTTGCAGACAGTAGCAGGCTTTAACAGCGTATAACCCCACAGTTATCATATCACAAAGAGAAAATTATTGGGAAGGAACTTTTTATCGGTACCTAATTTATTAAGGCATTGCTTGCTAGTGAGAAAATAATTCTTGCGCATGGCTATGCATATGTAACATTAAATATCTTAATCTTGTATCTACAAACAAATAAAAATTGACATTTTATATATTTTCAATCTTGACCAAAAATGTACATACAGATTCCTGAATCGCTGGAGAAGTAAGAAAAAATTGGGGATATTAGTTTTCATTTCTCAAGTAATTTAGTGTACTAATGTATGTTACTGTATTTATGTATGTACAGTGTAATCAGTGTATCTTGATAGCATTTTAAATGTTAATACTTTTTTTACATTTTAATGTATCGGAGTGAACAAAAAACCAATTGTAGGGTTACTTAAAACTTTTTTTCTGGTTATTAGAAAAACAAAAGACTATTCATTTTACAAGATATCACCATAAGTTGTATTGTTTAAATCGGACACACCTCGGCACACACTCTATACTATATTTCCCTCAATAATATCTGGTTTGATAACTTTATCTTCAAAGACACCCGATCAATTTAAGAAAAACCATATGAGGCAGTGTGTTAGAGAGAGACGGACAACACTATTACATAGTGGAGTTGATAGGTATCGAACCAGATATAATTATAATCTGTAAGAAGAGACCCATTTGAGGGACATATAATAGTCAGGATGTCCCATTTGAAAAATATAATTTATAGTAATATCTTGTAAAATTGACAGTCTTTTTTTTTTCGTTTTTTACAAGCTTTATAATTTATGTAATTTTTTTTAACAAGCATTTGACCCTCCCATACTAATAATATTTTTCTATCTCTTGCAATAAGCGAAATCTGTTTTGTGATGTTACATCCTCTCCAAATATGAAAATACAAATTTTCAGAAGTCAAAATCTCAAAAACAAGTAAAGATACTACATACAAATAGCTGGAATCTGGGACAAAATTCAAAACCCAGAAGAAATTGGTGTTTTATTTAAAAAATAAAAGTTGATACCAGCACTACATTTTATACCAATATGTATATTTAAAAATATTTCTAAAATGTAACAAAAATAAGTAAAGTAAATAAGCATCCAAATGTGGATTCCTCTTTTTTTTAACTGGCATGTTTTTTTAATACAGAATTGTTTTTAGGTCAAAATTCCAGGTATTACTGGTATTACTCTGTATTTTCATATTTGTTATCAACTTGAATGAAATTGTGCCATCCAGATTTGGTATTTTATTTGTTAAGGCAGTGTGCAAGTCAACATATATCACAGGAATAAACACATGTTTATTATTAAATTCATTTTTTGAAAAAAAAATATACATGGTAAGAAATCTGGCCTACAACAAAACTGCCTAAGTTTTACACAAATTCAATGAAAATTGAATAATCATTTTAGACAGAAATACGAGCAGAAATATTAAAATATGTAATATTATTTATTGCTTCTTTTTAACATTATCACTATACAAGGTTCAGATGCTAACATCGATGGTAATTTTCTTTAAATATAATACCATTTTTTTTATTACATGCTTAGTTTTTTAAGGTCTTTCCGAAGGTCTTTCTTATAGCATCAGCTTTTAGTCTAAATAGAAAAAAGAGTTTTTCTGATAAAAAAAAATCGATAAATTCACCTTTACCAACAAGTTTCTTCGTACAGAATTCTCTTATGAGACCAGACGGACGACCATATAAAACTGAGGTAGGAGTGCATAATTTCTGCTCTTCTAAATCTCAATCGAAATGGGAAAACATGTTTTTTTTTGGGATCCCGGAACCCTAAAATGTAAACATCAGTAGAAATCTCTTAGGGTGATTTTATCACGATTATAATACTTCCCTTTTACGGGACCATAAGAAAGATCATACAAAACTGAGGTAGGAGTATACAAGTTCTGCTCTAAGTAGAATTATTTTTATTTTACAGCCTTTCTAAATATCAAATGTCATATCTCAAAAAAAATTGAACTTAGGATTTTTAAATATGTAGGGTCAAAAGAGCAATGTAATAAATAACTTAACATGTTTTAATATTTTTTTAGACATAATAACCAAATAGAAAACTCTTGTCGTTGGACGTAATCGCGATCATACAGTTCTTGGTGTAATTCAATGTGGTAGGCATGATATTTATGTTGTTTCAGAATCCGTTTAATACTAGTGCGTTCAATATCAGTAGCTCTCTCAATTTCCCTGGTACTTGTGTGTGGATTTTTTTGCACTGTCAAAGCATTATCTTCATTGGTAACTGGTTTATTAATTACTTTACGTTTCTTAAAAGCAACATTGCCTGTTTCTTGAAACCTCTCTAATAAACTTGCAAAAGCTTCAGGTCTTGGTTTTTTTTCGGGATATCGTACTGCATAAACCCTGCTTGCTAGTAAAGGGTTTTTTGACACTCGCCCAACATAAAAGTCATGTTTATCAACTCTGGAGTACTCAAACTCATTGTTACTTAACAATTTCTCGGCTTATCATCAAAAACCAATGGTAATTGATGCCAATTCTCTGACACTTTGCGGTTTTGACAAGAATGTCAATTTTTCTTTTCATTTATGATTATATCATGGCCTCCTTATATTATAGGTAGTCAATTTAAGCAAAGTAAATAATACCGTTTCTGTTAGAATGAGTAAATTTTGGTTTCACGGTTAATTTACTAAAAAACTGTTGGTTAGAAAGATATCAAATAGGGTATTTTCTGAAAGCTGGCGATGTTATCTTTAATATGACAGTAAAATATATGGGGTGTTCTATTTAAAAAAATTCAATCCAAGGTAAATTTGCAAAACTTGACCACCCTGTATAACAGTGAATAATTTTGAACGACTTACAAGCGATTATTGTAATCCTAGATACAATACATTTTATAGAATATTTGGTTTTTCCATACCTGCTTCAATTGTTTTCAAAAAATGGCCGGAGTATAACCCTTTTTTCCACTTTAACCTCGTCCCATTCCCTTGTTACAAATTTTAGACCCAACAAACCTCATATCAAAATGATAGTAACGAATAGGAGAATCAACTAAAATAATAATATACCGGGTGTCCCATTTAAAAAAACACAAGTTTGGTTCACCACGAACTTTTCAGACCACCCTGTATATTGGGTATAATTTTAAAACACAGCGTTCTTGACTATCAATCATATCCCAAAAATGTTTTTTCAAATTCCTCTCCGTTTGCCCACAATCGTCCACCCCATTTTGGTTTCACCACCCTGTATATATATATATATATATATATATATATATATATATATATATATATATATATATATATAATATATATATATATATATATATATATATATATATATATATATATATATATATATATATATATATATATATATATATATATATATACTGTTTGAGAAAACATAAAACAATATACATTGTTCCTTAATTTTATGGTCATTTTTAAGTAGGTCATTCCTTGACGTATTTTATGAGAATTCATATAAACATGTTTCCTATGTTTTGTTTTGTCTTTGAGATACAGGCTGTCTTAATAAAAAGAAATAATTTTTTATAGATATTTTAAATATATTTCACGACGATTTTGGTCAAGCATTGCAAGTTTGTTTGGATGACAAGGGGCTGAAAGTATTAGGATTATAATTATCCATTTCATGGCGTCTGGCGGAAGGAAAATTATTAATTCATTGAAATAGTATTCAACACATTGGTTGCAGTAGCTAAAGTTGGTTTTTAAATAACGATGCCTGAAGTATACTGCATTTCATATAGAATTTACTTTAGACATTGCCTCCTTAAGAATTACATTGACCATCATTAATTTTAGGCTGAAGGGCAGCAATATATGTATGATTTAGAGAAAATGTAGACACATCTTCCTGTGTGACTATATTTTTGTATAGCTTGCATTTTCTGTAGGCTTGGTTCATTTATACTTATACTGGTTGTAATAGTAGTGGGAGGTACTACACAAAAGTCTATAGTTTTTACTATTTTTAGAAATATATTAGGAGTATTAGGATTCTGGGGCAACTTAATATAGTAAGACAACTGAATGGCATTTATGTATTGAGTAGGCACATCTCTCTTTGCGAGTATGTTTTTGCATAGTGTTCATTTTCTGTTAGGCGTTGTCCATTTATACTTCTATATAATACTCTGGTGTATTACATGCTTCCTAATATTTTTAAATATATCAACTAGGTTACTTCAAGAAATACAGTTGGGCAGTAGGATAATCCATTTTAGGGAGAAATTAGAAAATACATATTAACAGCTTCAGTATTTGGCACAGTATGTAAAAGGCGACATAACACTTCCTGCAATAACCTGGTCAGTTTTATTATAAATCTAAGGCATTTTAAAACCTATTACACACTTTATGGAAAGCAAAAAGAGAGTGTTACAGGGCAGAAATTCGCACAGTCAAGACCAAATGCAGAAATCAAGGAACCTGCCAATTTGCTACACCTGATGGTAAAACACTTTTTATTATAACTATTAAATTCCCAAAATTCTATTTGTTTATTTAGACTTTTTACATATTAAGTACTTGACTAAACATTAAATATAGTATAAAAAGAAATCACATTTATTATTATCAGGTAATATAATTATTCTTTCAAAAGATAACCTTTAAATCATATTAAAGCAAACTAAAATATTATTTTTATCTCCAACCATTTTTTTCTTTGTACGTATTCAAAACACACAAAATGTCGATTTTTTTATTAAAAAACAATAACTAAGAATTTTAGGTCTAAGGTGTGGTACATCAATTATGTTTTCTTTCAAAGAACTTGCTAAATTTTTTCTGTTCTATTTTGAGGGTTCTGTAGCTTGTCTTAATAGTAGCTATAGTTTATAATTTACTTTTATATCTATGACAACAGTTGATAATGATTAAAATAAACATGTTTTTTTTATATGCACTCTTCCCTTGCTTTTCTTTATTTGCTTGGGCCTTGCCTGAATCTAATGGAAAACACCTGTTAAGTTGAAATTATAAATAAAATTGTTTTCATTCTTTTCAGTTTATATAAATAATATTTAATTATTTTGGCTTTATTGATACATTGAGTCCATCTCGCTAATGAAGCTAGTTTTTGCGTCTTTTTTTCCTACTAATTAGCATTAAAGAGAATTTGTTCTCTATCATTACTGTTAACAATAGGCCAAAAAATATATGTAAGGTATTTTGCCTATTACTAATATGTAGGAAAGTAAAATGCAACAAACCCTTCTTAAAAATTTGTTTACTATCTAGTATTAAATTAAAATTTAATTTTTATATTTTGTTAGGTATGTATTAATTGTAGAGAACAAAACAAGGAAAAAACTAATTCTAGTTATTTTTTCTCTAGGTACAAAGAAAACTCCATATCACAAAAAAACTGTTTATTGCTACGAACTGTACAAGCCAATAGACCATGTAATTTTGAATCTCACCATCAATGAAGAAAGCAGAAAAGGAAAATATATTTTAATTTATAGAATTAGAAGTTTGTAATCGTTAGAATAACAGTTTATGCTTTGTAGTAAATCCCCATGACTAGTTAATGCATCTTATGAGTATGAGTGGGCGTGTTTGTTGTGTGCAGAATTTAGTAATAAGATCTCTTTATGTAGATATATTTGAATTATATTTAAAGCAAAAAGTTTCTAATTAGAAATGGAGATAAAGGTGACCCCATAGCTATCCCAATTTTGTTGCTGATAGTCATGTTATATTGAGAGTTTGTTGTTTTGTATACACTGTAAGTGGTTCAGTATTAATGCATTGTTTCACTACTACTTATTTGTGTTGTTTGCCAATTCATATCATGTGGTATGTGTAGGAAGCATTCTGGAGTGTACATTTCATAAGGACCATTTATCCGATGCTTGCCTCAGCCATGTCTTTATGTTAATAATTTGTTTGTTCATCTATACTGGTATGATTTTCAAGTTTATTTATAACTTACATCAGAAAACTTGCATTACCTGTCAAAATTGGCATTTCTTTAAAAAAATTACAAAACAATAGTCTTATTTGCTAAAATATGAAAAAATTGTATTAAGAAAAGTTGTTTATTTTTTAATTTTACATATGTATACCCAATTTTGGTCAAAAATTCCAATATTTTTTTTAACTTTTTCCTTATTTTTGAAAATTCTAAAAAAATAATAATTGTCTAACTTAAAAAAAAAAGAGTTTTCTGTTAGTAACCTTAACATAATATTAATTTCTTATACCTAAATATTCCATAAACTGTGTCTTTTTTTGGAAAAAAATTAAAATTGCTTCTCAAAAGTATGTTAAGCTTGATGCAAAGTTGTCGTGATTTTATTATTTTATTATATTATATTAATTAAAGATTTTCGATAGTAAATAGATATCTTAATACAAAAAAGTCGTAATTGACTAATTTAGGAGCATAATCGAAATTTAAAACTATTTTTTTAATATTTAAGTGCCTTGAACAAAGTTATAAAATTGAAAATTAGAATTGCTGACCAAAATTTGACATGTAAAACTATAAAAAAAAAAACACCTTTTTTATAGCACTTTCTCCTATTTTAGCAAATAACCCCTTTCTCTGCGACTTCTTTAAAGAAATATATCAATTCTGGCAGGGAACACAAGTCAGGTGACTATTCCCTCTAAGTCATTTTTCATACTTAATAAATAAAATAAAACAGGTAACGCAGGTCACATATTTATTTTCGAATAAGCCATTTTTCATCCTTAGTAAAGCAAAAGTTATTACCTATGTTAAATTTTGAGAAAGTGACCTAATAAAAAAATTCCCATATGATGCGAACTTTTTCAAAGACACTTTATATATATATATATATATATATATATATATATATATTATATGTAAGGTAGAGGTAACATTCAGCCTATTCTGAATGGATTTAAGTTAAAACCCCCATACTCCAACTCAAAAACAGCCAAACTCTTAGAAAGAGCCAGTTAATAGCTAATATTTATATATATATATATATATATATATATATATATATATATATATATATATATATATATATATATATATATATATATATATATATATATATATATATATATATATATATATATATATATATATATATATATATATATATATATATATATATATATATATATATATATACATATATATATATGTGTATTTTGTATTTTTTTTCTTTAACCATATATAAATATTTTGTTAATTATTTTCAAGGGAATAGGTTAACTCATTGAAAAGTAAAACTATAATTCGTATCGACGTTTCGCTCATTATATCGAGCTTTCTCAAGATATTTATTTTGACATGGTTCCAAGAAAAAAATTTATTTAAAAAAAAAAAAAAAAATATATATATATATATATATATATATATATATATATATATATATATATATATATATATATATTTGGCTGTTTTTGTGTTCGAGTATGGAGGTTTTAACTTAAATCCATTCAGAATAGGCTGAATGTTACCTGTACACTACACTACACCCAAGAAAGTCAAACTATTCTCAGAATTTTACAATTTAATATGCCTACTATACATTTGTAGTGTATAATTTCGACAGTTTGATAGCATACTCATGAATACCCAGCCAAATTACAAAAAAATATCTTTCAATTGCTACTAAAATGTTATCTTACATATTATTTATTTAAATGCTATAAGCAAAAAAAAACATAATTGCTGATTTGTAAGTTAGGAATATTTAGTTTAGTAATTTTAGGATCCCGATAAAAAATATGTTCATATCTACATTTGGTTATATATGTAGTTCAAAAATAAAAACATAATTATTTTATATTTTAACCAACTCGAGCACATAATTTGAATTATTGTTTTTTTTTAATCTAATCAATGCTTAAATATATTAATTAGACTATAAATATAATTAGTTCGTTCTGTTAGCAACTAAGCAACTATATTTTATATAAAATTAAAGATCTGTTGGTTTCTTCAATAAATCATTATTACTGTAGATAGATACTATTTTCCTAATCTTAAAAATGTATATGATGATATTGTAATATATAAATACTATTTATGTAAATGCTATTATTTCCTAATAAATGACTAACCTGCAAACAGAGTTTTTTATATTTTCTCATCCATCTTCAATATTTATAAAGAAACTTTATATTCAAACTTTTTCTCTTGCTATCTTTTAGACCTATCAGAATATAGAAAAATCCCATCAGAAACTTGCAAAACAATTTTTTATTTTTGTAAAAGCAGAACAATTTATTTATCTGCTTAGACTAGAAGTTAAACCATTAGTAGAACAATTTTCATTTTACTGACATTGCAATTCTTAGATTTCAAACGAGACTAAATATGTTTAGAATCTTGGGGATATTTTTTTAAAATTTTGTATTTGAAATTTATGTTTTTCTGACCTTTATAACAAATTGTAGAAGTTGGAATCAAAATAAAGAAAAAACACTTCTACCCAGATATACCTGAAAACATTTCATGACTAATAAATTTTGAGTGCTTAATTTATGCTAAAATAATTTGTCATGGTTCATAAAAAGCTGTTTGTAATTTTGCAAAAAAAGAGTAGAAACAACATGCTTATTCATGTTTTGTGCTATGGCAGAATTATAGCACATTTAGGTACTTATTTTACTTTTAAATTCTATACAACTGTTCCTATTTTCTTAACAGTTTGAGGGAGAAGTTTTTCACCCGCTCAAGGCGTATTTTGTTTTTTATACAATGGACTATTTTGCATACCCGATATAAAAATGATAAACTACATTTGAGGACGTTTAAAAGCATGCAGGAAATTTTATAAACTTGTTTATTTTGAAATTAAATGTCCAGTATATGAAACATCAATTCGTTTTCTTTGCGTAGGGTCAAATAAATCTATATATTTCTATTTTTTAGAATAGAACAATTTTGAGTTAAGAAATCCCTTTCCAAAATTTAGTATTTGGCATAATTTTTTGCCACTAAGAATAGTTTGATTGATGTTACATGACAAAAAACAATCAATAACCTAACCTATTTTTGTCATTTTACGCGGTATCTTCTCAATGCTAATTGACTGCAACTGCCCCCTTAAAGGTACGTCACTTTCTTAGGGGGGACCTATTTTTTCATCACGAGTTTTCGATAATATAAATCTTAATCAGTCTAAAAAATATTAAATTTCTATATTCTCGACACAGAACAATTCTTCTAGTCAATAAGTGAAGTATATAGCAGTGGCGAGGAGATGGAGGAAAAAGGGGATACTATAAAATAATTGTATTTCATATGGCTTTCGGTTATTTTAGGGACATAAAGTTCAATTTTACTGTTCATTTTAATATTAAACCATGTGTATTGCTCATAGATGGCGCTTTTTATAAAATATTAGTTACCGTGATTCTGACAAAATTTTATATGCAATAGAACCAGTAGTTGACGTCCACAATTCTAATGTACGTTAAGTCCTCGAAAACGTCGAAACTGATCTTTTCAAAAAAACTAACAAGGGTGAAATATAAATGTTTCCATGATAATAAAACCGCACTAAAAAGTGAAACATAATATTTTGTCCAATCTTCAAAATTTGACCCTATGAATCGGCTTCAAATTAATAAAGACGATAAATAGACATTCAACACATAAAAGTCTTTTTGTTATTAAGTAATCAAGAATCAGTTTAGCGCCAACTTCTTGGACATATATATACACCGATTGCTAGTAGCAGAGCCGTAATGGTTTGATCAATAAGGATTATTTTTTTAGGAAGTATTTAGGATATTGTCACAGTGGTGTCACAGCAAACTTATTAAAAAAAATTGGATGATCAGTTTTTTAGTAACATTTTTTTTAAACATTTCACTAGACCGCAATTTTGTTCCGCCATATTGCCTAGTCGTCATCATATGACCCTTAATTCCTGACCGAAATTTGAAGCCAATCGAAAAAGTATTTTTTTAGCTACGCCTCGACAGACAAACCAAAAAAATTGAGAAAACATATATTTGGCATCTAGGGAGGCTAAAACGTTGTCAAAAAGAAATGTGAAGCCTGGAAGAGTGATTTTTTTTTACGATAAAAAATTTCTTTGGCCGCTATTTGGAATTTGTGTCACAACTTTACCGGCACATCTCTATACCGCAGTTAATTCTTTCATAAAATTTGACATCAATTGAAAAATTTCGGAGGGTTATTTTTTCACGATTACAATTCTTCCCTTTTACGACGGAAATAAAAATATAAAATATTATGACAAACGCTATAGGTGTCAAATATTTTAAGTTGCGTTAAACTTTCTTTTTATGCTTATTACTCTATGAAATATGCTAGAAGCACTAACATTTATATTGTTCAGGATTCTATTGACAAAATACATATTTTATCGATAACTGTTTTGAAAAATGCCTCATATGACAAATAAACACCTAATTTCACCTTACTGATATGGTTAATTGCCGTATTAACTGCAATTTTATGTAAATTAAATTAAGTATTATCAAAAATGCAGATGTTGCGCCCGCTGAACTAGTTTTACATTCATAACAAAAACTTATTACTGGCGACCTCTTTTAAAGCTCAACCTCGAAAAATGCATAATAAATCATTTTAGTATGTCATAATATTGCGAATCGAAAACGTTCAACTCATTGTAGAAACTACTAAAAACTGCAACGCTAAAAAAAAGATAAATTCTTTTTCAGAATTGTTCAGTAAAAATAAGGATGAAATGGTCTAAAAGAAAACTTCTGGAAAGTAAGTATATCGAAAAAGTTCCAGAATTCCAAAAAACATCGTTCCTAAAAAAATTACAGTTCTTGCGAATTATATCAATGATTAAGTATTTTTTCACCTCTTTACTTGTAAAAACATTGTTCCTATTGTTCCGCTGTGAGCCAAGAACTTTTTTTTAAATATGTGGATTCACACATTTTATATCCTAAATAAAATTTGAAGGTCCATTGGTTCCATTTCCTGGGCAGAACTACTTTATTTCATGTTTTTTGTAATTTTTGCAAAGAAGAAAAAGTGTTTCACTCTGGAACACCATCCTAAACAGTTTTTTAATCACATATAATTATGCAAATGTAACACCTGTATCAACATCATTGCGTAAAAGCATTTAGTTTGCTATTTCGAAAACAAACCGAACTATTTGCAGTTCTTCCTTTGAGTTCAGTCATTTTGGGCATATTGAGAAAATAAATTATTTAAATTTATCTGAATCATTTAGTGTACAAACTATAGAGGCAAACGTTTCTAATTTTCTTTTTTAAACTTATTATTAACTTAATTAAAATTAAGCTGCTGTGACAAATAAAAATAATAAAGTATAAAGTAATAAAAATATTTCCTCTCCGATTAATTTCTAAATTCTAAGATAATTTTTAGAACACAAGAAATTAATTTACTTTTTTCATTTTGTGATATCGTTTACTTATTGAAAAAAGGGTCCAATGAGAGAGCTGCGAAGTACACCATATCCAGCATTTAAAAATTTAGAGATTTCATTTGTAGGATTATTACTTTTATAAAGATATAATTCATATGATTTAAACCAGCTTATAACTACCCTTTTTAATTTATATATTTTCAATTTTTCTCAAAAGTATTTTACGACTGATGCAATCGAAGAGCTTTGATAAATCGCAAAAAATCGCTGCGTCTGATCTTATCATTAAACTTCATATAAAACTCCTTATGTTTTAAACCAACTCATATCTATCCCCTTAGAACCATATCATTATTGATTCTATCATTTTGAAATCCAAACTGTACAGTGCTAAATTATGTAAAAATATTAAAACTGCCGTCTTTTACCATTTTTTCCACTATTTCAGCTAAGGTTGTTAGCATAGACTGATTGATAATTTGCTGGGCAATTTAAATCCCATACTTTATGAAGAGAGATACTTACAACTTTTTTTAAACAGTCAAAAAGTAAATCAGATAATTAGTAAGTTCACTTATATATGTAGGGTTGTAGGGGTCAGAAAAGATGATGAAAATGAAAATATTCTATATGCGAATTTATTTTCTTTGGAAATAACAAATAACAGACAATCAACAGACAAAAAAAATTATCTGTTGAAGCAACGAAATCCGGAATTGTTAGGAACATTTTTGAAGATGACCTTGACAATAAATCCAACGCCGACTCATCAAATCAAATTTTCAAGGTAGAATATTTTTTATTTTTTAGTACTTTTTTTTAAAACTCGGTTTCATTTATTTATAAAAATTGGTATGTATTTTATATGGTTTAACTAGCCTACCCTTATCAGTGTTGCCAGGTTATTACAATTGTAGCAGATTTGTTACCTTTTGGAGAGATTTATTACTTTTTTACCTTCTGATGAAATCTATTACCTTTTCACTCAAGACTCGAACTATTTAAAAAACCTTAATGGGCCAAAAAATTGTTTATTTAGGAGAATGACTGAATGACCGTTTTTGTTTTTTAGCTTTCCAAAGTGCAATATTCTAGACTAAAATAATCTCCAATAAGAATTTGTTACCTTTCTTTAAAATCTATTACCTTTTTGAACGCCGATCTATTACTGTTTATCAAAACGTTCTGGCAACACTGACCCTTATAGTAGAGTTAGTTGGACACGCTTATTCTTCGTGTAAATTGATATGTAACTATTAAAATTCGAAACCAAAAAAGAACAATAAATAAAATATTTTCTTAAATAAAGCTCTCTTATTTTGTATCTAACTAACCTCCCAAGAACTCCTAGTGCTACGTTATGCGAACCTTTCACAATTTGCTCTTGTAAACAGTCTATCTATTTTTACGGTTTTTGTAGCCCTGTACTTATATACATTTTTTTATATATTTTAAATTTGCAAGTGCCTCATGTTATGAAATTCCTGAGTTTACTATTTTACGTTCTACATCAATTGCATTGCAATTTGTAACACATATAATCTATTGAAGTTGCCGGATATATTTTCGCGCCCTTGCAATATCGTACGTAAATATTTTTAAGAATAAGAACTTAGTTTAGACATATTTTTTTTAATATATATTCATTGTTTCTTTTCTTACAGTTTAAAAATTTTAATGCAATATGCAGGGTGTTTAAAAAAACATGCACCAACGCCAATGAGATTTTTGTAAAAAAATTGGACGAAAATTTATATAAAAAATGTATATAAATATGAGTATGCAGATGATCGTTTTTCGAGAAAAAGAGTGTTGAAGTTTTACAAAAAATTATCATTTTTTAGTAATTCCGAAATAGTAAGTGTTATTTGATTAAGATTTGGTACAAACTCATAGGTATTTTACAGTGTTCAGCAGTTTTCACTTCAATCATCAATATGGGTAACCATTCCTGACCTTCTTAATGGAACAGTAGTACGCCTACTCAAAAAAACTAGTAGCTTTATCATTTAGGGCAAGTAAAAATACACAAAAAAATTCTTAGTATTTTATGTTATGTTATTTTGATGCAAACCTGTGGCACCTTTGGTCCAATTTCAGTTAAAGTTAGAATTATTCAAAACTCTACAAATCCTGATTCCTTGGAACATTCTAAGAAAAAAAATGTAATAAATATATGTGCGAAAATGCCCTATTTTTGAGACACAGGGTGTTAAAATTCAGAATATAGTATCCAAGCGGGTTGTTCCAAAAATCTTAATCTAATAGCTCTTATAGTTTCGATATTACTACTTAGTAAAGTCATATTTGTTTTTTAATTTTAAACATATGCGGACCCATGTTCATCTGAACTTTTCTGGTTATTTCTTACAAACAATATCTCTCTAAACATTAGCGCATGTTTTTTGAAACACCCAGGTTTAAAAAAACATGCGCCAATATTTGATTTCAGTTTCTTAGATTTTATAGTTATGTGGTCTACCTGAAATCCGATGTCTCTACCACGGCTTTTTGGGGTACCTGCAGAATTGCAGTTTGTTTATCTATCTTTCTTTAATGATTCTCGACGACGATTATAATTATATCAAAAGATATGTATGATAAATGTATTTATGACAATCTGCCCACCAATGTAATAAGCGGGTAGGGTAATGTAAATTTGGGTAGATTAGAGGTGTCGTGTGCGACACGACCTTGATCTCAATCATCCAACGAGAAGTGAAGTAGTTGAGATCAGTAATTCACTCAAGTCAGTGGCCAACTTATAAAAACTTAAATCAACTCGGATGATAGAGGCAGATGGCAGGCAATCATCATAAAAATTATGTAAACTTGGTCACTTACTGGCTTATATTGTCATATTATTTACTATAAATAATATTTATAACCATAAAACTAAATAACATAAGTACATTAGATACTTAAATTGTTTTAAAACATAACAAAGAATTGATGTTTTCAGATTGTGGATCATACTATATAAAAAACTTAGAGGTAGATGGCATATTATAATAGGAACATGACTGGACCACACATTAGCGGCACCCTATATAGTCCTTCCGTGGTGATCGCAAGATATAATTTGTATAGTTTAGTGATAGTTTTGCAATAGAAAAATATACGTTTATATCTTCTATTAGTTTCACCATTGTTAATATTTTTGTTAAAGTATTTAGTAACTCTTATATATAAATAAAAACAATATATAAAATATTAACACCTTTAAAAACATGATTTTCCCATTTTTTACAGTACGTTATATAATACAATATTAATAATAATAATAATAAATGTAGAGAGAGATCAGAGACTATAAAGCAACATTTGGCTGCACTTACTTAGCAAACACGGACTACCTCCAACGACATAACCTGGTGTGTACCATCATGCACCAGAAGCTTACCAATAAATACGGGCTCTTGAACACCTTTGTGCCCTATTATAAATACCAACTAAGGTCGGTGCTTGAAAATAATGTCTTCAAACTGTACTACGACCGGGCAATTATCACCGATAGAGGGGTGATGAATAATCTTCCTGAGTGGTACTGTTAAATAAGGAAACAAAGACGGCTTATTTGGCATATGTATATGAAAATTATAGGACTACATACTAACACCTTCATCGACAACCAGAAGGCAGTCCTGCTGAATACTTGCCACGTAGTGAGAAAATTCTTACAGGACAACACATAGAGCTAATAGAAACCAGCCCACTCCTTTTGATGCACGCATCCGGATAGGCTTGGAACCCAACATTTATTGAGAAATTGATTGTCAATTTCGATCATAATAATAATATTCATTTATGAACAGTACACAAAATATGTTGAAATAAACCTTATAAGAATATCACAAAATTCATAAATAAACCATTTTCCGCTAAAGAAAGTCTTTGTCCTAGGACGGTTTCCCTACAAAGTTACCTTATTTTAAATATAATATAATTAAGAGAGAAACTAATTAAACTTCTTATTTTTGAAGCAAGAAATAATCTTTCTTTAAAATGGGTGGTTTTCAAATTGTAGAAAAGTAAACTATTATGACCACATATTAAATTTTTACTTAGTCAACACCCTAAACAAAAAAATACAGGAAGGGAGTGATACTTACAACCTAATTTTGTAAATTAAGAAACAGCTTGGATGACCTTTAATTTGACTATTTACAAACATACATTTTTATACCTATGGTTTAGTAAGGCAATGTTTTACAATTTAAAGCGCTATTCTTCACGATGTACCATGATTACATTAACAAATTTTTAGAAATCACCATATGCATATATATATATATATATATATATATATATATATATATATATATATATATATATATAAGAACAAAAAAGTAAATAGCGTCCGTAGATAAATTAGTAGGAAGTTTGACGGCCATTCGGACAAATAATTCTGCCTTTGATAAGCTTATTCAGGTATAGGGTCCAAAAATCATGGACCATTATACCGACAAGCCTTTAAGTATTTTTCATCATCTAACGTCGTCAATTGTGCAGAATTATTTAATAATTTTCCGAATGGCCGTTAAACTTCCTACTATATATATATATATATATATATATATATATATATATATATATATATATATATATATATATATATATATATATATATATATATATATATATATATATGTCACATTGAAACTACCGTCCGGCATTTCGCTTTCGTTTACACGAGCCATCTTCAAGGATCTCTACTCTATGAGATCTGAACACTGAATAAAGTTGCCTCGTGCAATCGAAGGCGAAATGTCGGATAGTAATTACAATTTGACACGGTCTAATCCAAAGAACTATGATATCTTAATTGACCAAAGCCGTGAAAGCTTCCGTTCTATGTAAAACAAATTCATTATTTTACTAAACGTTTCGACCATTCAGGCTGGTCTTCATCAGTAATTCTTTTTTCTTGTGGTCTTTGAATATATGTTTATATAATATATATAAACTTTTAGTGGCATTGGCGCATGATTTCAATAAATACTAATTTATTAACTTTTAATTCATATTTGAATGTCTTAGACAATAACCTAATAATTATTTAGATAATTACTAAAAATAAATAAGTGTGCACGCATGCATAACAAAATATATTTGTCGGCATAATTATAATGAGAACCTAATTCAACAAACTGTCCCTACGTTCATTATTCGCAATATTGAACTAAATACATAACGATCATAATTTAGATAATTCAGGTAACCTTTACTACAGTGACCCTTATCTTAAATCTTCAATATCATGAAAATGTGTTATCTTTCCGCTTATTTTCTTAACCTCCACCTAGTTTTAATGCCTTGAATTTTCAATATCAACTTAACAAAACAGTCGTAAAATTAAAATACACCTGAATCACGTGTGTGAGTATATACTCGTTAAATTAATAAAATGGTTTATTGCATTAACAAAACGAATGAAAAACTTCATAATAACAAAGGTAGTAATGAATTTGATGTTTTGTGTTAAAATATATGCAAACAGACCTTATCCGTTTTTTACACGTAAAATAAATATGGAGATTTAGATTTATGTATAAATAGGTTCTATTTTTTTATTTTTAAAAAGACCTGTACGGTAAGTTATATTATGAAAACGGGCCTTAAATTTAAATATATAACCTTTGTCTATTTTCACAAAAAATTGTATTTTTATTCTGAACTTGCCCAAGCCGTATCGGTAAAGTTACCATATTTTAACATCTCCAATCCAGGATAATTTAAAATTTGTATTTAAATATAACTAGGGGCAAATTAATAAATTTCAGTTTTTTAAAAGTTTTATACAACCATCTTTCTATGCTGAAAGTTGTACTTTTCCATATATGGGAAAAAGTGACACTTTTTCATGTCTAGTCGGGTGCAATAATAGTATATTTTTTTTGAGAAATGCGAAAAGTGGAATATTTTTCACGCTCGTAGCAAAATACGTTTTCCTAGAAATACAAAATAGCGCTAAAACAAGAGTAGTTCCACACCAAATTGGTAGCTTCGAGAAGTAGGTACAGAGTCGTTGGTTATAAAGGCGCCAAACCCTTATCTCCGTTTATTTTCGTTTTTGAAAAAAAATATGTATATAAAACTTGAAGCAGTTACTCTATTATTTTATTTCTATCAATTTTATTTTTATATGAGGTGTGCCAGAAACAGATAGCGACATAAATTTTCATGTTTTTAAAAAACCTCCTGTATATTTTCACGGATATTTCTAGAGCTTATGAAGACGAATTTATTTATATTGGGTTTGTTGGGTTTATCTTGAACGGTTTTCCCACATTTAGTTTAAATCTGCTATATCACACTTAGTTTTTGCAAAAAATTTGAATTCAATCTAATAAAAAGTTTTTCCAGGCAATTTTTTTAAGCCGCCTTCATGGATTCGTACCATAATTTTACCAGTTAATTCCTAGGTAATATTTGATTTTTGTACAAAATTTCAAATAAAATGGATAAGTGTTTTTTTAGTGATAACTTTATTTTTTTAACATTTCATTAGGCCATATTGTTTCGCCACATTAGCTTTTTAGGATAATTTGAAGGAAAATTGGAGGTTGAAGGCATGTATTTTTTTTAGCTATGCCGCAAACAGAGCGACAGACCCTAAATCGTAAAGATCTGTAAAAACCTGGGAGAGTGATTTTTTCACGATTACAATACTTCCCTTTTAAGATTAAAGTAATACTTATAGTTTAGTAAAATATTTTATACAAGTCACAAACCTTATAAACTTTTATTGTTTGAGGTTTTAAACAAAATCAGTTCAACACGCAACGTTGCCTCGCAATGTGCGAATCACATTATCAAATGTAAGTAGAAATGAAAGATGGGTAAAAAAAACGATGCGCGCTTTAGTGACAGCTGGCTCAATAATATCGATTTAAGGGAAGTTCCAAACATCGATTTGTATGGTCTATTTGTTCTGACATAAATAGCTGTCATACATTGTTTATCTTTAGTTCATATTTTTGAGAGTTACTATTGTTGTAAGTAACTAAAAATGCAGGACATTTTGTAGGGAGCTGGGTCATGCAGGACTTTGCTAGACTGTCCTGTCTAATGCAGGACTTATGGTCACTTTGGACAGCATAAGTGACCGACATAGACAAGGATTTGGATTTTGAATTTCCGAATGCCTTTCAGTAAATTACCAACATAATCTCAGTTTGCGTCTGTAACATAGTATATTAAAATGGCACACGTAAATAAAGTCGTGGCATTTAGAAAGCATGAATCCAACGAAAGTTTCGCTAATAAGAAAATTGCAATTTAGGTGTTAATAATAAGATCAAAATTAATCCGGAAACCACCGAAATGTTTCTTGAACTTTATGAGTATATTAACGAAGGCAATAATATTTTTAAAACAAATATGAACAACAAATCTGAAATCGAGATATGTTTATTTTATATTTTAAGGTTAGAGTAATAAAGTAAAGAAGTATTGTCACATTTTTGCAAATTACAGGGTTGTCAGATTCAAAGGGAAAAACTTTGTTAAACAGAATACATTTGTATAATTATTATTCACATTTTAGAATAAATAAATATTAAATCGTACATAAATAAACTAATAAAAAATGGTAAAGTTATTGATTTTGTCTAATTTTAAATTTAAATACTTTTAAAATTTGTTTATTTATTTTTTGCTCATTAAAAGCTCTATCATTTCTTTAAGATGACTGCAAAGATGAATTATATTCTAAGTTGAGTATAAGATATACAGGTAAATTACATTTACCTTTTTTGCATACCAAAGCAATTAGACGTTTTTTATACTGATATAAGGAAAAGCCTTAGTTGTATGTTGGTTTTTATTTTCGACTTTTTTAAAGATTACGTATACATCATACGAAAAAAAAAAGTATAAGACATTACTTTTTAATTGACCCCGTATACCTCATACTGAACTTGATATACTACAAATGTTTATTGTCGGCAAAAAAAATGCACAAAAAATCCAAATTTATATTAAATTTAGTGGTTTGGTTCTAATTAATTCTAGATAGTCGACGGGGAAAAGTCACGAAAAAAAATACGAGAAAAAAAATAAAAAATGTTGACTACTTTGCGAAACTACTAATTATTATTAAAAAAATATGCTTTACAGAATTGTTTTTCGTGTAAAGTAAATGTAATAGGGTTTGACTGTAACGTAATTTTCTTATATTTCTTTTTAATTCGTAGAAAAAGTAGGCAATAAAAGATATTAATATAAAATGACTATCGCTTCTACAGTCGTTTGATTTTTATACCTGTTCGTCAGTGTCAGGGTCAAAATAATATTGTTATTCATTCGAAAATACCGGGATATAATTAACAGGCTAAATTTTTCATTTTAAATATGCTGGCATTTTTTGAGTTGGAAAAGCAGCACCTTAGAGAAGGTTTACTAACCAAGTACAATAATGTACTAATGAGGGCGTTAGAGGCATTAAAATTAAGACAAGCTACTTTGACCCGCATTAAAAGAAATGAAGTTCAATCAGACGAAATATATTCAAGCAACATATCGGAGAAAATAACAAAACACAGAACCAATGGCCAGTTTACATAAGAATTTAAATAAAGATTTCACCGGTTTTTTAATTATTCCCTTTCTTGTCTGCGAAATTGATGCTGTAGTATAGGATTCAGATGGAGGAAAACTAGTAATCGAAAATATTTAATGGAATTACCCGACATTCAAATGAAGAGAATGACGTTTTTGCGTGAATATACAAGAAATATCGAGTCGCAAGAACCTTATACTCCAGTATTATATAAACATGGATATTCAGCAAAGAAGCCATTAGACGTAATTGGCAGGATGATACTCCTTCTACCAGTTCTTCATAGACAATTTAGATAATTTTGGATTCTTAAAAAGACATTTATGGTCAGGTCACCGTGATATCGTCATTCACGCTGGCAACGAGAATGGGTTTATTAAAAATGCAAGCTTCGTATTTCGAAGCGGGACTAAAAAGGGAGACTATCACGACAGCATGAATAAAAAAATGTTGAAACGTGGTTCGAGACTAAATTAATTTTAAACTTACCTCCAAAATCTTTAATTATTATGAATAATGTAAGTTACTCTGACCCTCCTGAGGAAATTCCCAATAAATCTTGGCCAAAATATAAACTAATTGAATAACTGAAAAACCGAAACATCGATTACCCAGAAAAGACGACGAAGGACGAAATTAATTTGAGCCTTAATTCTTTCTAAAGGATTCCCGAAAATATAGTCTTGACGAATATGTTTTATAGTTTGAACACAAAATTTGTTTTGTGTCCAAACTGTACCATTGCCACTATAATGCCATTGAAATGGTTTGGTCAGAATGTAAGAGAAAATACGATCGGTACATGTTACACCAATTACAAAACAATTAACGAAATACTGACTACATGAGATAACGCACTGAATGAAATATCCAGTGACCATTGGACCATTGGAAGAAATATGTTGCCCACGTGAATAAAATCATTAGCATGGCACGAAGTCACTGATCTGACGATTCTGAAACGGATTCTGACAATGTAAATGGCTTATAATCATGATAGAAATTATTGTTTATTTCTCTTAAATTGAGGTGTTAATTGTTTTTAATTTCCAATAATCATTTCCTCCTTATATTTTAATAATATTCTTACAGTGTTAAACTGTGTACCATTTTACTAATTTAATACAACATTACGTTGCTATTGTAGTCAAAATGATCTCTTTGAACTGCTCCTATATATTATCTGAAATATTTAAAAAAACTTCTTTTGTAAACTAACTTTTAACATATTTCTTCTAAACATACATGTTACAAATTGTATCCCACATTTTATTCTTTATAAAATCAGAAATTTTGGTTTTGTATTTCCTTCTTTTTTCTGATATGTTGCTTGAATATGTTTTGCCTGATTGAACTGTCATTTTTTTAACTTCAATACAAAGTAGTTTGGCTTACTTATAGTTTCTCATATTTCCTCATTAGTACATTGTTGTAGTGCTCTTATTTATAATTATATCTGTAAATAGTTTTGAATTAATAGAATTATAAAATTATATATTTATTAATAATTTGGTAATACAATAAAACTTCAGTTTCCTTTAGAACTTGTTTACCTGTTTTCGTGACAAAAAATAATAGTAAGAATATTTTAATGAAATAAATAACAGCTTTTAATTTTCAGAACCTGTTGCGCTGTTTCCAAATTAAATTTACTATTTTTACCATTTTCTTAGACCTATGCTATAATACTTTGGAATTTATTTAAATAATAATAACCTAATAAATCGCTGTTAAAGTTTTAACTTTTCGGCATTATCTATTATCTCAGTTTGCTAAAAAATATCTTATTGGTGAAGCTCAGTGTAAAAGAACTTAATTTAAAGCAAGAATGGTTATTTACATGATTAAATGCGTGCAATTAATACATACATTAATACAGAAAATGTATACTAATTCTGAACGTATTTATAAGAAATGGATTGATAAACGCATTCATTACCTCTTTATAAGATGCGATGCACCTTAACTGTCACTACAGTGTTGATGAAAGTTTTCTAAGACATCCTTTTTAACCTGAATTTTGTCACAATCAATTCCTGTTATGGGAACCCAATAAAATACAAAGCTCATCTTATATCTAAAGGTTTCAGTCAAAAATATCACAAAGGATTATAATGAAACATTTGCCCCTGTAGCTCAAATATCAAGTTTTTACTTTAAACTGTTTTATTCCAAACCAACTTTACAAGTTTATTACATGTGTATGTAACATATAACAATAGAAAATAATATTAAAGTTGTAATAAATGAAAAAACTCCTGTTATAGTTGAATATAATATAAAAATAAAGTTGAAATAAATATTTTTTAAAAATGCATTTTTAATTTTTTTTGTAAATATTAATAATTTTGTTTTAAGTCTTATACTCTCTGGTAAGTTATTATATATTTTTAAACCATCTTGGAGAATTGATTTTTTCCCAAAGTTACTTTTTACTCTAATGGTCTAATGGTCTGTAATTGTAAGCAATGTCTTTTATTGTGATTATGTAAAGTATTAGATTTTTTAAACGTAATATTTGATGTTTTTCCATTAAAATACAAATTTTTAGATTATAAATATTTTGTAACTTTAAAAATCCTTTAGGTTTATATAAGTTAATAGAAGGTTCCAAATATGAAAGTTTATAAATACATTTTAGAGTTTTATTTTGCAATTTTTTAAAGGGTTAATATGTGACAAACAAACAGATCCCCAAATTGAAATTAAATATTGGAATTTAGAATATATTAAAAATAATATGTTTTTTAAAAATTTTAATGGTACGAAATATCTTACTTTGTATAATCTCCTATTAATGGAGGTATAGTAGTTCTTATACTCTGAATATGAATTTTCCAATTTAAGTTTTCATCTATAATTAATCCCAAAAATGTTGTTGTATTTGAATATTTAATTTTGTTATTGTTTATTACTATTGGGGAAATACCAGAATTTATTTTTGTTGTACTTATTAACATAAAAGAAGATTTACTAAAACTGAATGAAAGTTTGTGAGATTTAAGCCAGGAACAAATTAATTGTAGATCATGTTTTATATCAAAAAATAATTATTAGCAAAATAAATAATTGTTGTGTCATCGCCAAACAATTGAATATTGCCTTTTAAACTTAATTTAGAAACTGAATTTATATAAGTTAGAAATAAAACTTGCCCCAATATTGATCCCTGTGGTACTCCACAAACTATTTCTTTTTGATTACTTATTGCATTATTTATTTGTACAAACTGTCTGAGCTTACTTAGATAATTTTTAAGTAGATTATACATATTGCCCGTTATTCGAGTATTACGAGTATTATATAATTTTCGTAAAAGAATATAATGATTTACTGTATCAAATGTCTTACACAGATCCAAGGATAGTAAACAGCATTTTTGATTATAATCAACTTTAATTTGAATATCTCTTATGACATACATATACTATTATTAATTTTTTCTGTTATTTTATCAAATATTGGTAATTATTACATTCATATAATTTTTCACTTTTTAATATTGGAATTATCTTAGCAATTTTCATTTTTTGTAAAAAAATACCTTTATGAATAGAAATTTTTGTTAAAAAAAACTAATATAGGAATTAATTCTTTTTTTACATATTTAATAATTTTAATAGGAATATTTTCAAAACCAGCAGCTTTTTTAGCATCTAAACCATCAATAATTTCTTCCATTTCATCATTTGAGATATCTTCTGGATCAATAAAAAAGTCTTCTCTTCTCTGTGGACTCAATATAGTCATTCATTGGTTGAATTTTATTTGCAAGTTGTTCGTCTATATTTACAACGTGATTGTTCAATCCTTCACATATAATTTGGGTATCTTCAATTTTCCTATCATTAACCAGTAGGTAATCAATATTTGTTTTTGATTATTTCTAGTTTGATTTGTTAAAATAAAATTTAAACTATCCCAAATGGTTTTTTGGTTTTTACTTGAAAATTGTTCTGTAAAATAATTTTGTTTGGTGTTTCTTATTTCTTTTTTGACAAATTTATTATAGCCGTTATAAATTTCTTCAAAATATTATGTTATTTAGGCTATTTTTCTTATTTGCATAAAGTGTATCTCTGTATTTACTTAACTTTGCTAATTCAAGGCTAAACCATGGTTTGGAATTCCCTTTAAGTTTTGCCGATGTACTGAAAGAACTTTTTTCAAAAATTTGTAAAATAGCATTATATAATTCATTTGGGTCTTTGAAAAAATATTTTTTTTCATTCAGTACTTTAAGTTCATTTTTAATCTTATCCGTATAAAATTTTCTAATTAAATTTTTTTTGTTACTGGATTTTTGATCAGTTGCTTTAAATGTTATTGGAATGGAAATAATCTGTATTTGATGGTCACTAAGAGCACTTGTTTTTACTTGTAGGTCTATTATTTTATCAGAATTAATCAAAACGTGATCTATTAGTGTTGAGCTGCTAGTAGTTTCTCGGGTAGGGATGTTTGTGTTGCATATTCGATAACCATTGGAGGAATATATGTCTAATAAGATTTTTGTTCCATTGCTTTTATTTTGAAGAAGATTAATGTTCATGTCGCCGATAAAAATACACTCTGTTTTTAATTTATTTAACTTTTCCATTTTTTCATCCAAAAGTTTTAAAAAAATTTCATTTTTTATCGAAGGTGGTTTGTATATTCCGCACAAGATTAAGTTAGGTAATTTAAATTCTATTGCAATGTATGAGATATCACATTCAATTTTTTTCTAGAACTTCAATGTTTATATTGTTTTTGACAAAAATTCCCAATCCTCAGCCTCTTTTGTTTCTTGTGGTATATATTGGTTTAATGTTTTTAAAATTATAATACTTTTCTTCGTCTTTTTTAATTTTTTTTGGATTCATAATTGCATTTGCAAATCAGCATAGTTTATTAGTTCATCATATGGATGTAAAAACCGCTTTTCTAAACGGTAAATTAAAGGAAGAAATTAACATGAAAGTTCCGGAAGGAATTAAAAGTGATGATAATCAGTTCTGTAAGTTAAAGAAAGCCTTGTACGGATTGAAACAGGCAGCTAGATGTTGGTTTGAAGAGTTTGAAAAAGCTCTTACAGAAAAAGAGTTACATAGAGGGGATATTTTTAAAAATATTTATGTAGTATTACATGTTGATGATGTTGTACTTGTTACAACAAATATTGAAACTGTTGAAATTATGATACGGCCCTGTTTATACTTTGAATGTTTTGTGTTTTAAGAATTTTAGCGACCCTTGTGACAAGTGGGCCATATGCGACATCACGCAATCCGGTAGGTATTGTCAGTCTAGGGTCGTTTAGTGAAAGTAATTTCACGATACTTAGTTATTTAGTCATTAGAGAATCTTCAGCAGGATAATTGCATTGGCCAAGGCTCTCTGGATTCGGTTTATATTTTTCCATCGTTTGTAACATGTAACATTAGTTTATATCAAATAAATTTTCACTGGTATATGGAAGTGTATTGATTTTATTATCTCTGCTTAGCCCAAATATTCAACAGGTTATGGGCCCGGCACGCTTCCGCTGCGCCAGTAGAATTTATTGATTATAACAGTCGCGAGCGCGTGTGAAGTTTTCGTTTTTTTCAGGTGTTTCTGGACTAAATTTTCACTTATCATGGCTGACAAGGGAATTTTAGAACTAACAAAACTGGATGGTTCAAATTATTCTATATGGAAGTTTGGAGTAACGTTCCTTTTACAAGAAAAAGAACTTACAGATTTTGTGAATGGCACGGAACCAAAGTCCGAACGAGCAACGAAGCTGGAGGGACGATTGGAAGAATTGGATGAAAAAATCATCGCAAGCTGCGGTGATTTTATCAAACTCAGTAGTGAAGAATTTGCACTCAAACTTAATTAAGTGCAGCACGCCACAGCAAATTTGAGATATATTGCAAGTCTTATACGGCGACACTAGTATAGATGCGAAACAAAGTACCTGGGAGCATTTTTAAAGCTTGAAGATGCAGGCGAAAAGCTTTCTGAGATAGCAATAATTACGAAGATAATAAGCAGTTTATCTAGCAAATTTTCTTCATTCAGAATCGTTTGGGATTGCACTACTGAAGCCGAAGGCAGGCGAAAAGCTTTCTGAGACAGCAATAATTACGAAGATAGTAAGCAGTTTATCTAGCAAATTTTCTTTATTCAGAATCGTTTGGGACTGCACTACTGAAGCCGAAAAGAAACAGACAAATTTAATTACCCGACTCGTTAAAGAAGACAAGCGGTTTTTCAAGAACGACGAGAATGTGACTGCACTTGCACTTCAAGATCAAAAAACATCGTTAAATGGAGCTCAAAAGAAAAATAAAAGCAAGCAAAATATCCAAGAGTTGAATAAACGTACCAAATGTGCTTTTTGTAAACAGAAAGGTTGGTCAAGTCAACGTGAAAATGTTGTTTCGCTTTCCACTGTCGAGTCTGAATATATAGCGCTCTTTCATTGTGCGAAAAAAGCTGTTTAGTTTTTTTTAAATGAGTTAAAAATTAGTATTGAAACAGTAAATATATTAGTTGACAATCAGGCAGCTATTAGATTAGGTTCCAACTCTGAATATCATAAACGATCTAAGCACATTGATGTTAGGTATCATTTCGTTCGTGAAATTATTAATAATAAGCAAATAAAATTAGAATACATAGAAACTAAAGAACAGTGAGCCGATATCTTTACAAAACCCATAACAAAGTAGCAGTTCTGTAATTTAAGAAAATAAGTTAAATCTGTGTTAATAAGCATTAAATTCAGGCGAAACATGTGATGCCCCTTGCGAAAACGTCATCGGATGTTTAATATATTTAATGATGTACGAGACTCGACTTAAGTGTAGCTGTAAAAATCTTAAGTAGGTACATGAATACAACGATAAAAGTAATACAGAATTTTGGAAATGCATTAAAAGAGTCTTAAGGAAATTAAAGAACTCAATAAAGATTAGATTAACGTATAATCGACGGAAATATAATAAACTTTTAGTAGGTTTTTTTTATTCAGATTGAGGTGGTAGTGATAATACGGATAGAAAAAGATAGAAAAAACTCAACTGGTTATTTGTTTCAATTATTTGAAAACTGCACGATTTGTTGGAATACAAAAAGGCAAAGTTCAGTTACTTTCTCATGGACAGAAGCTGAATATATGGCTTTATTCGATTCTGCCAAAGAAGGGTTTGATTTATGAACATAATAATGGCTGTATTAGTATCGCTAAATATCCAACAAGTCACAAATGGTCAAAACATAGACATTAAATATCATTTTTCTAGAGAACAAGTAGAGAAAAATAAAACTAAATTGATTATATTTCAACAGGTAATCGAGTAGCTGAGATTTTAACGAAGCCTCTACCGTCACCAAAATTTCTAACGTTAAAAACTAAGATAGGCTTTGGGAACTTAAAGTGGTTTGATTAGGTTTTCCTAATCCTAGCAACGAATGTTTGAGCATATTGTTATTATCTCCCAGGGGGGCACAAGGAAGGCATCTTAGTTAAAGGATAGTATGTAAAAATAATATTCATTATGTAAAATAATCTAGTTTATTATATAAGTTTTTTTTTTATTAATTTTTGAGGGGGCGTGTTGGAATTGTTGGAATATTACAAAAATTAATCTTATTTTTATAACCAGAAATATAGCTCTTAGACTAATATTATTTCAGTATGTTTATGTTTAGGTTTGGAGCACGAAGACAAATCATGGTTAGCTTATGAAAGAAACTTCTGTGCTTTGTAAGATTAATAGCCGTGTGGTCTGAAAGCCTTTATAAAATAGTTAGTTGCGTATAAACCTTCCGAGTGCATTCTTCTCACAAATAATAAAATAATTATATTTAAATAATTAAATCCACTTTGCGTTATTTTAATCCCGTAACCTAATACATACAATATATGCAATTAAGCATTGCCGATCCTATGGGAATCTATTTTTCTTTTGTCAGAATTCTCTTAATCATTTTAAATTGTTATGGCCTTTTAAATTTAATATAAAATCCACTATTGTAACGTAATTCCAAGAAGGCATCTTCAATCTATCCTGATAATTCGAAGAGGTATGATTCGTACAGTGACACATCTCATTGTTAACGAAGTTACGTAAGCAAGGGTCGAGGAAATCAATTGGAGAAGGCTGTCTATTGATAGCATTTGTTCGATGTCGGTGTCGGCCAATATTATGTATTTACAGCAATTTACGATTTGCAGTATTTAATATAGTTTATGTTGATACTTTCGTGTTTCAATAATTAAGTTAACTTACACTATCTATCATCAAAAATTAAAAAAAAGTGTCGAACCACCTAAATTTATTCCACCACAAAAGCATCCCATAAGAGCCAATAGGCAAACAAAATTCAATCACCATTGGACATCTTACGGGAACCAAAAGCAGTGCTTTTGAACGAGTGCAACAAAATGTAATATTGATTATAATCGGCTAGCTGCCCAGTCATAATATCTACCTATATATTTAAAACACTAAGCCAAATTTTTCAGCAACTTCGTGGGAGAGTTGTACTGCACCAGTTTATATGATCTTTTTTTAAATGATTATCTGGTGGCCGAGACCTTTCAACACTATTTTTTGTATTGTAAATTTATACAGGGTGTTTCAAAAAATCGGGTCAGTGATTAATCACCGCTTGACGTTGCACTTTGGCACATAGGTTGATAGTAGATGTAGAGGTTCGATAAGAAGGCATTTTTCAAAACTCAAAATTCAAAGGGGTTAAACCGTCCCTTAAATATTACAATATTTTTTATTTAAAAAATGGTTGGTTTTTTGGAAAAACGCTTAAACTCGTGTATTTTTTTTGATTATTTTACATATTTCAAAATTTCTTAAAAATGTGCGCAGGGTGTTCTGACAAACTGGTCACTAATTAATCACGATTTTGCTCAAACCGTTTGACGTAAAAAGCATACAGATCGATTGTAGGAATCGATAGGTTCGATAAGAAGAGATTTTTCAAAACTCAAATTTGAAGGGGGTGAAACCGCCTCTTAAATATTACAAGATTTTTTATTTAAAAAACGGTTAGTTTTTCAAAAAAACTCTTGAACAGGTTTAGTTTATTTTATTTTTTTACATATTTTTTAAAAATGTATTCAGGGTGTTCCAAAAAATCGGAAATAATTTATAAACAAAAATCTCTCAAGCCTCTGTTGAGAAAAATTGAAAAAATGCAACAAAAAACGAGGTTTATAAAGAAGTATTCGCCATAGGCAAACGAAGTCGCAGGTACTCGCTAGTGGTTTATTATAGCAATAATTGATCAGCTTAGTCTTTCTTTGTCGTCCTGCTACGTACTTAAATAAATTATAATAATGTCCTGATTTTTTTGTTGACAGCCTGAAACATCAACTGTTTAAATTTTTCATCCTAATATTCTAATTTTTCGTCTTAATATTCTAAATTTAGTCCATAAGAAATGCTTAAATTTTTGTGAAGATAAGAAAACGTGTCATGTATTTCCTTAATTATCAAAGTTAGCAAATTTAGTAACAATTATATTACAGTCAGTAGTGATTCTGCGGAACGATCATTTAACAATAAGTTGCACCTCTTTACGAAACACATGTCTAAAGAATTTAACTAATAGTGTTACATGACTTATAAAAAAAGCGCATTATTAAACCGATTTTTTATAAAGAATTAATGCATTTTTTTGGGACAAAAAATGCCAAATATGTGTTAGTCTCTTAAGAGCGGTTTTAAGTCACTATAAATTAACTTTAAACTGTTTACGAACATACTGATGCAAGACAGAAGTACTTTTAAGGGATAAGTTATTTTAAGAACATAGTAATTTATTACTGCCTACCTTGTTTCAAACGGCACTGCACGCCACTGCTATATAGCCATTTTTTTACAAACCGAGTATTTTGCCGGGTAACTAAAAGATAAATGATTTCTATGCCCACAACGGAAACATCATGTGCCCATTGTCAATATGTTTTTCCGCAAATCCGTGAAATTACATTTTTAACTAGGTATTTGATCAATAAGGCTTTCTCCAATGTTGCTGAGTTTCAGTATCTCCGCTTGAATTTTTCAAACTTTCCGTCTACCTCTCGTTTAATTAGTCAAAATATATGTCTTCCGTATACTTAGTTTTGGGGAGAGTGATTTTAGGGCTATTTTATAAAAAAATATGTATCGTCATTATCAGCATTGCTGGCGTGTGCACATAGCAGATAATACATTTCTTTATGATAAACCTCCGAGTTGTAACAAAGTGGATCTCTTTTTGGTTGGGCTATCAGTATTAGCAGCATTCAGATAGATTTCATGGACTGCTTTCCATTTCCTACTGATGGAATCTCCCCATCGTAATCAAACGGCTCCAAAGGGTCTAGATTTGAGATGATTATGCCTAAAAAAATTGGCTTGTGTTATACAAAATAAGTAACAAAATACTGTCAATTTAAAAAGATAACATGATGCATTTTCCTCTAGGTGTCATTTATAAATTTTTATTTTCAACATTTCACTACTCTATACAATTTTGATATGCTTGCAATGCCTAGGCTCTATCTACACATACATATGTTTTTCCTTGCTATGTACCATATCCATATACGTAAGTACCATTCATTCCATTGTATGACTTTTGTAATATGTAGTTTGTGATTTTTATATTCATAACTTAGCATATGTAAACAGGAAAATTAATTTAACAATAAATTATTGCTTTTGTTAAATAATATTTATATTAAAGTCAAAGTCAAAAGGATTTATTACCAAAAAATTATACCGCTTCACGACTAAGTAACCGATAGCGCAGCGGCATTAAAATGTCGCTACGTGAAGCAGGCCTAAAATACTACAAAGAACAACAAAACAAAATCCACATAAAGTGTGAGAAAAATAGGAAATGAAAGCATTTTCAAAATATGGCATAGCGGTGGGTCAGGGGCAGGGGGAAGGGAGACGAAGAAGAGAAGAAGTCTTTTCTTGACACATGAATATAACGTTTTCAGCGTAAGAGCTTTAATATTGTTTGGCAGACCATTCTACAATTGTACCCCGACAACAGCAAAAGATTTGTAAAAGTTACTTGTTCCGTCTCTCCATGTTTAAATTGGAATTTAGATTTAAGTAAGGCGTAATGTGGTTCCGATATGAAGCATTAAATGAAAAATTATACAACTATTTTATAACTTTTGTATAGACCTAGAAAGCTCTAAAGTTAAGGAATCGGAATACACAATATCTCCACAGTCGAGCAATGAAAGGATAAGACTATGGCAAAGATAATATTTTGTTTTACTACTAAGGGCATTTTTGTATTTATATAAATTTCTTAGACGCGTGCTTAACTTATTCTTAATATGGGCCTCAAAGGCTAGAATCAAACGTTAACCCCAATATTTTGACCTCATTTACAACTGGAATTACTTCCCCATTATAATCTCAATATTAATATTCTCAGACATAAATCTTAAAGTATTCGAATTACCACCGTAAAAAATCATGTTTGACTTAGTAGGATTAATTTTTAAATTATGTTGATTGGCATATTCAACTATACCTAGAATGTCTAAACTAATTGTTTGCTTAGGATTATGAATATTTGAAAAGTTTAATGGCATATAAATTTGGGAATCGTATGGTTATAATTCCTAATGCTCAATAAATGTGTGCATATCTGCAGCACAAATTGTAAATAGGAAAGGGCCCAATATAGAGCCCTGCGGTACACCGATTGTTAATTCAAGATCTATGGATTGTTTGGAAATATTATTGTTTTTCAATAAAACTGAAATCTATTTTCAAGGTAAGATTTAAAAGATGGAATTGTGCACTCTTTCACAGCCATGCACGTACAGTGTTTTCCCTCCTCACTATACCTTATATTATTTAACATACACATACCCGAATTGCGTGTCTGGAATTATATCTAATGAAATGACCAAATTATAAAGAGGTCTGTGAATGTGTTTTTCTAGAATTTTGGAAACACTGACAAGATTCTTATAGGTCTTATATCTCGGTTCCTTCGGGATATTAATTTTTGGAATACTTTTCAGGCAAAATGACATGTTTTGTATAGTTTTTTATATGTATCATATTTTTTTCTAAATAATGTGTCTCTAAGTTTCATCAACAGTTTGAAATTATCAGTGATCCATGGGGTAAACGGTTTTACTTTTTATTGGCGCATATTTATTAACTAAATAAAACATATTTTTGTTAAACATGTCAACCTTATCATTAATATTGTTTAAATGATAAATAACGTCCCAATCTTGTTCAAATAGATTCATATTAACGCAATTATAGTTCCTACATTGTATCTTAAAATATTGTTCTTTAGTCTTTGGAAACTCAAGCAAGCAAAATACCAAATTATGGTCAGAAATTGTATTTGGCAGACTAGTGATCCGACACCGGTATATGGCAAATTTTGACTTATGATGATTGCGTCTATTAAAGTACTAGTATTATTTGATATATAATATACAACAAACAATTTAATTTTTATGAAGGATACTGATAAAACCTTTTCATAAAGCTTCTCATAACGTTAAAAGTTATAAGGAGGATGTTAATTAAGTCTTAAAGCTAAAAAAGCCCTCTCTTCAGAGATTTTTAAGTGCACTTTTTAAATAAGTCATAAAACCAAATGCTCTTTAGAATCTAGCCTTAAGGCATTTATAAAACAATTCTCAAGCATAATTTATTCTTTATTTAATTTACACTTATCGCATCTACATAAAATATCTCATAAATCGTAAGTTTTGACATATTTAACAGTTATCTAACTGAACTCAGAAACTCTTGAGGATAATGCGAATTCTAATATTCCAGAAACGAAGAGGTAACGACGCACGACGACATCTTAATACGACATCTTAATAGAAAAATCCTCTTAGTGACATATTTTTAACGGTTATGTAGCTGAACTCAAAAACTTTTAAGGATAATTTGCAAATTCTAATATTGCGGAAAGGAAGAGGTAACTTTTATAAACAAAAGAAAAATGGTAGGTACGACTTCTTAAAATAAAACTCCTCAGTGACATATTATCTGAATATCCCTGAGGTCTAATAATTGCGTGAAAGAACATTTCTAACACAAGTTTTGTCCACGCATCGAAATGTATCTTAAATATCTTATGTTAGGAATATAGAACCTAAATTTCGAAAAAATGGGAAGGTTGTCGTAAATGTCTGTTTTTTGGTAATTGTGACATTGAAATGACATTTCGGATAAAATTAACGTTAATTTAAAGTTTTAAAAACTAGAAAGAAGATTTGTTCCCTACTAAATACTGAATAACTGATTATTATATTTTTAGTAAATATATCACGAGTTCAGTAACGGTTTAATTTTCTTTTTTTTTTCGATCTGTTTACATTGGTGTCGTAAAATCGTATCTCTTTGATGGAGAAGACGCACTATGAAATATCCAAAGATTCAAAAATATCAATATAAAAAACTTTAAGTCCCATTCTTAAACGCGGTATACTCTTCCAGAATCTGAGATTCATTTGGCACTGAAATAACTCATTTATAACCAAACAAATACAGATCCTAATAACAATTAATGCTTTCACAATAGTATTATACTATTTTGTTGTTAACTTAAATGATTTAACTAGATATCATAAGTCCTTCAGGCAAGTAAAGAAAAAGCAAGTTGAAAGAAATTTTTCTAAAGCACTGCAACAATAAACGGATAAAATATAAGCCCGTCGACTCCTTATATGAGTTCATTGTTTGTATTACGGTGCGAGAATAACAGATGATGCAAAAAAATCTTATTTACAAATTTTAAAAGCTTATACACAGGACGATACAAGAACTCCAAATCAGGGGTATCTCAAAAATGAATATTTTTGTCTGTGAAGATATTTTCATAAAACCAAAACTAAGATTGATAATAAGCCCAAAACCAAAGGTATAATTTATCATAAGCTTCATTTTCAATTTTAGCATGGCTCTTTTGGACAACTTTCAATTTTTAAGTTAAATTAACTCTCTATTTTCACTCATAGCGTATAAACGAAAAGTGATAAAAATAAAATGTATTAAGAAAAAATGCGTATTTTCACGATATCTTTCGAACTATATTTCAATTGGTGTGAACAGCTGATCGGTAGGAACTTCTGCAAATTTTAACCTAGCGCGCTCGTTCATTATCAAAAGATAGGGAAAAATAAGTCATTTCTTTTATCTAGAATAACATTTTTTCAAAATCTCAATGGAAAAGCTAATTTCGATCAATTTTCATTTTTCACCGAAAAACGTCCGTACGCGACAAAATAACATCTTTAAGGCTAAGGCGCCCACTTAAAATATAAGTAAGATATAGAATAGTAGTTAATAAAACAAAAAATAAAAAATTGATTTCTCGGAAGCTCCAAATTTTGCCGCTGCTTCTACATGTCTGAAATTAAGACTAACTAAAATTTTCAAAATCCCAAGAGTACCACTTTGCTCTAATTGGTCCAAACGTGAATTTTGGGCGGGTACTGCAAAAAGCTAAGAAAACTGGCGCGTTTTTTGGACAGAAATCAGTAAGTTCAACGACGATGTTACGTTAACGTGTATAATACCGAAGCCATCGATAAGGAATTTTCCTTCAACGGGGGATGTACGCCGGGGCTTCTATCTGAAATTTTGCATTGCACTTAGCTCGTAAGATTTATATTCATGGGTTCGCCAAACAGTCATACGTCATAATAACCATGTATTCGTACAGCTTGAGGAGTAATCAGAAGAACACATGTTTATGGACCTAGTACTTTACATTTCCGTGTAGAAGCTATAGCACAGGTAGGTGCCAATATAGTCTGTTCTTTGCCAACTAATTCGAAGTTATTAGTAATTTTTTTGTGCTTACCCACTTTTCAACCGAAATCTTACAAGTGAGTTAACAAATAACTCGGTAGTGCTTCTAATTCTCTTGAAGTGTTTGAACATTTCTGAGCTTTCAATTCTTAGCCTTGAGCAGTGTTAACTTTAACTTTCAATTTGTTTTAAGTAATGAACTACTAAACCAAATATTTTATATTGATTTTTAGAAACATTTAATACCTTATTTGTACATTTAAGCATTTTTGTAACTGAATTTTAAATGAACTTACTAATCCATTGTAGGCAACATTAGTGTTATCTGATAAAGTCTCTCTAAGTTCGCGGCCCTTTTATTTATTGATTTGCTTAACAATCTTTTGCTGTTATTAAATAACTTTTGGCAATCTTAGTGTTAAAAAACTTAAACGAATTTTCTTTTCTATTTGCAACTAAATATTTTTCTTCATCTGCGAGTTATATATTAGAATTTTAAACTACATATATTTCAAATAATTGTTGTTTAACGTAAATAATGTTTTGCTTTAACCTATAAGTGTCAATTTAAATTTGTATAACAATTCAAAGTTTTTAAGTTCTACCTTAAGTGTGTAGAGCTTTTTATTTACGACATATGGAAATTGTGACTACTTAAGGTTCTTTCCTTAGTTGGATGGTTCCTAGAATTACTTATCAGATAAAACTTGTAATAATAAAGTGCATTTACTAAGTGTTAACCCGAATTAGAACATGTATAGGTTAGGATAGTATTTAAAGTGTAGCTTGGAAAATACGCTTTTTTAAATAATCTCTACAGACTAATTGGCCCACCCAGCTAGTGAAACTTACGAGCTCTCTTAACAGTAAAGGCTTGTCTGGAGTAAGTGCATTAGAACAACCGTGAATTTATTATTAACAATTGAATCTTTAAATTTATTTATTATTTATCTAGTGCATTATAACCAATGTGTAAGAATAATTTCGCGACTAATATTTTCGAGGCGCATGGAACGCCGTGGTGGAATAAGTATTTGTTTTGCTTAGAGTATAAACAGCTGATTGATTGGACGTAGTGATTAGGTCATACGTTGCCTTTTAACAAATCAAAAGAATTAGTTAATACTCTTAAAAGGGAGCTAATTTTTATAACATTTGATGAAAAGAGGAACATTTTCCCACCAAAAAAAATAATAAAAAATTAAAAACACAAAAAGATCAATTTTGACAACTGTTAAAATTTCAAACTTTTAAATAATTGTTTTTGTAAAACTTCTAATTGTAAGTTGTGCTGTTGTCCTCAGGACATTTTTGTAAAACATTTTTATTCAAACTCAAAGCGATTGTTACTAAGTTTTGGAATCTATAAAGACATTAAATATAAACTCTTACTCAGTTGAACAAACCTTTTAGACTTAAATGTGAAGTAAAAAAATTGACTTAACCAAAAGTCGGTGAGGTGCAAATGAACTTTCAAAAAATATTAAACATAAACTAAACTGCAGGTCTCTTGAAAGACTTTACGCCAGGTTTTCAGAAAGTAAGCCACTTTTGTCAGTGTAAACAATTTGAATCAAAAAACAATTTGTACTTAGTTATACTTTATAGTTTTTTATCCACCCGGCGTCCACGTTAGTAAAAGTTGAATAAACCGTACTTAAATTTTAAGATAGATAAATTAGTGTTTTTTTTTTCAAACAAACTGACTTACATTTCTCCCATAATACTTTCCATCACTACTCAACTTGTTTCACAATTGTGAAATGTAGTTAAATAATAAAAAAATACTAAATAGTGTATTTGGGCAGAGACCACCTTCAGGCTCTATGTTTCAATAAAAAGTCACGTCCAGCGATTTTTCTTCCCCTTTAAAGTCCATGAAATTTTCTTTGATGCGGGCGCCCACTTTCCAGCGGGCAGCCGGGTAAAAGGTGGCGGGACCTTGGCTAATCCTTCGGAATAACAACCCCGAAAAATGACGCAAAAAAAGCATGAAAATAATGTATTACTAGTTTTAGTAATAGTAGTCATAAGCACGAACTTATTAATAATAGTAACCAACCATATGAAAGTGAGAACCCTAAAAAATAATCTAAGTCTGAGAGAAGTAGCAAATAGCTACTCCCGCGATGACAATAATTATAAAAAATCTGACACCTCGTGGATCCAATTTGGGGGCTTTACATGATGAAAATGACTCAGCGTCACGTTCTGTCATAAATGAGGCGTTGAGAATTACCCCAAAATGCAACAACTGAGAAAAATTAAGAATTAAAATTTTGCCTTTTTTTGTGTTTAATTTTTGGAAAAGTAGATAGCTTTGCGCAAATATTTTTTTTCTTAACATCTTATTTTTAATAGTTTATTGGAAATATACAAGCAGTTTATCTATGATCACTCCAAAAATCGATTTTGATGTGGGTTAGGCCACTCTGATATTTCGCTTCCTAAATATTGACATGTTATATTACATAAAAATAAGTCATATAAAAGGCAATAATACTTTAGGAAATCAAAGTTGTGTTATTCAAACCACAAATACATGTTTTCAAAAAAAAATAGAAAAAATATAATTTTAAACAATTACTTATGGTAATCGTCACATGGTTCCATGTTCTCGTCTCCTAGTTCATCAATGGAAGTTTTCAGGTTATTATAAAAGGGATGGTATACTGGTAGAATATAGAGAAGAAGTGGTGTAAGGTCTTTTTTCTTTTTTTCAATTAGTTGAAACATGAACATTAAGTTTTGCTATATTAACTGTGCTGCATAATACCTCCTTTGAAAACTTAAACTGAAAACAATGTTTTGTGTCAGATGTGTACTTCAGCCACTGAATTTTCATCCATTCGACCTTACTTCCATCAGTGGAGATTTTTCTGTTAGTAATTTCGTCCTCTAATTTTTTAGTAGAATAAATTTAGTATTGGTCATTTCAACTACAGTAATGGGTTTTTTCTTCCGGGCAGATTTTATCACGGCTTTGCAGACATCTGGTACAAACACATTTTTATGAGTTTTTTTGTCCTTTTCTTCTTTCTTTCGCGTTATAGAAAGTCCTGGTTACATACCAGATATGAATGTCCTGATACTAGGAACTTATGGTTTATTTCACTTACACTACTCGTAATGAAATGGCAAATGAAAGCCCTCTTGATGTTACGATTTTGGCCCCACATTGGTCACTGTACATGATAATTTTTTTCTGAGAGAAAACATTTTTATAATAGTGGATCAGGCAATATTTCATCTCTTGAGGGCCTCTTGACACAATGGATTCATTCCAAAGGTACTACTGCAGTGTTAGTAGCGAGATCATGTACTCCTAACACAAAAATGTATTAATAAATTCGCTTTACAGGAAGAAAAGCCTATCTTACCTAAGCAAATTGACGCTTATAATATGTTATTCCAGTGGAAAGTACGGGAGTAGGCAATGTCTTCATTAAGTCAAATGCGACAGCAGCCGTTTCGTTTTCTATCGCATTGGCTTCTTCATCGATTTTCATTTCCTTTCTTGCTAACTCTGCTTTACGCAAGTGTAATTCTTTCTCTACTTCCAAGTTAATTTTTTCTTCGTTATTACTTGCTTTAATCATAGTAATACATGCATCACACCTTCGGCAGCTGTCAGTTATTAGCGCAAAACATAGTTGCTGACTGATTGCTCTTTATACAGGTTGAATAATATCTAAATATTTAAATCAGGAGCCAAATATTTTCTTTCGCCACTCTTCTCTCTCGAGTAGTGAGTTGGAAATACAGGAAACCTATTTATAAAGTCTGGAACTTCTTGAATTTTCAAATCGGGTGTTTTTCTAGCAGAAGGATGTTTTATTATTAGAACGGCAATTTTTTTCGCGTCTTGTCTTTTTTCGCGTAGTTTTTTTTATTCTTTTCCTCTCTTTCGTCTTCATGTTCAGAATCACTAGTAGGTGGCTCAAAGTCAGATCCTTCATCCGTTTAATCTGAATCAGAATCACCTAAAGAGATAAATCGAATAAGATAGAAAAGCACAACATTGTAAATAATGAAAGACTCAAAGTATTATTCAAATTTAAGCTCGAGGCATACAATCTGACCGTTTTAGCGTGCCATCTGCTGCGGTCAATTAATTCGCAGAATTTATTAGGAGACGATAAAAGGAACATCTTCTCGCAACGTGTCGCTCTGAAAAATATAAACGAACTCAAACTAACCAAAAAACCGCTGCCAATTGAATCTTTACGTCTCATCTAATAAATCTTTCTCGTCCTACCACAATTCACAGATACCTAATTCCTTTCACCTAACTACATATTTTCCACTAAAATGTCAAAATTGAAATCTGCATGCACAATAAAGTATAAAATCACATATCGCTAGATTTTTTTAAAAATGACTAAATTTATCCCCTCCCCTTTTTTACCCCACAACATTGATCCTTTTTTTTAGTTAGAAAAACCACTAGTCTCGGTCTCAGACAAATAATTTTACGTTAAAAAATATTTAAAACGTTACACGTATTTCGACTTCCGATCATCATCAGACCTAAAATAAATCAGGAAAAACCCTCATGACTATCAATGACAAATATAAAGAATGTTTTACTGTACCTTAAATCTAAACGAGCACATATGAGACTAACGCTGAATTACAAAGTATGTGTAGTCCTAACTAAACCTAACCTAACCTAACCTAACCTATGAACAGGTTTAAATAGATGTTTGTCAATTAGTATCTAATAGCTTACATAATAATATTAAAATTACTTACCTTGAACTTCCATATTAAGTACATCTTAGTTTAAAAAAAAAAACTAGTTTTGGACAGAGAACTGGCCTTACCCATAGTGGGCCAGTATACTATTTAGACTTGGAAGAGAATCTTAAATATTAAAGTAGAATATGTGGCTCTATCTATAAAACGAATATTTAATTGACGTTAGGTTAGTTCTACTGAAACTTTGGAAGATGGGCAATTGATTTGATATTATAACTAAATTTTTCATTTTTGTGGGTTAGGTCACACTAATTCTCAATGCCTCAAATATCCTTTATGATAATCGTTTTCGGGGGTCCCCTTTAGTTTTTTTTTTCAAAATAGACTTGTAGTGGTGCCTACTTTCGTAGACATTTGCAAAAATTAAAATATTTCCATGGCTAATTTTGATAAGTAAAATATATTGCATTTTGTATAACAGCTTGAGAACATTAAACATAAATAATTTTAAACAGTAAAATACAAATTTTACGGTTAAGATTTTGTTCATAGTTTTAATTTGTTAATGTATCGAAATGCCTGCAGTTTCCGGAAATTTCCAAAAGCGCCGCTTGAAATTTCAACTTTAAACTTTTCGGAAAAGCCGACTTCAAACATTAAATTGTATTTATTTATTTATTTTTGAAACTCTGACAGTTCTTTAAAATTGCTTCCGTTTTTTCCGAAAATTTCAGGAATTTTTTCTTGGAAATTTTCCCCGGAATACATTTCCGGAAAAGCCGCTTCTCTAATGATGGTTTAAGGCACTTTTTAGAACATTTATCGGCGGCGGGCAGTAGTAGGATAAAAAAGCTACAGCGGCTTTATCTTTATAGTTTTACAGTAGCCACTATAATGATGGATCCCCACATAGGAATAAACTGGAAAGGCGGAGCAAATAATGCTGTATCCGCAAAAAGTTCTTTTAAGTTTAACTTTTGGCGGAAATAAATATATAACCATATAATTATTAGTGGGGATAAGAATAGTTGTGGCCGAAAATAAGGCATCTGAAAAAATATTACTGGAATCGTGTATTCTGCAGATGCACGAGCCATGTTGCCCAAAGCTAATTTGTATCTACAAATTTACGCAACTGTTACAAATTAAGGTTTGAGAAGAAATACTATTCGCAATGCCAGTGACATGGCTTTGTTTGTATTTATATTTTTAAGGGCGCTACCGGTAGCGGCAATATTTCGAAAAAATAGTCTTAAACTAAAAAATTCGGAGAAATATATGTATAATCAGGCAAAGAGAAAAAGCAATTTTCAAAATTCATGGTTGAAAAACTTACTTCATACTAACTAAGTAGGTAATTGGCAAATATGCATAAAATAAATAACATTAAAAGTTGTTTTCAAAAAAATATATTACAAATTTCTAAACAACACTTATATTTCCAACTTATAGTTTTCAATCCATACATGAAACACAAATTAGAATATACCAAAATTTTTAATTAGTTTTCATTGGATAGCAGGCTTTTTTATAATTTAGGTGGGTAGTTATTGTCCTTAAATTTTACTTTGGGTCCAACATAATATATTTAAAAAATTGATTAAACAGACTCACTAAACACTTCTACCGAATTTTACCATTTAGAAATAATGCCTTTTTTACATTTTTCTCCATAATTTATCAAGTATGTAATGTCGTTTCTGTTTTTGCGTCTGCGCTCTTTGCCAAATTCCGGTCATTTTTCTATCAAGTAGCTTGACTATTTTTATACGGCGTTTATGACGTACAAGCTATATCCCCTCTATATATGGTCACAATACAAATTGTTCAATGTGCTTTTTATGGGTTCGTCGTTTGCGGAATATAAACAAGTTTTCTTGAATGTTCGGTGTGGCCCTTGTAGATGGCCTTCCTAACTCGTTAATAGGATTCTGGGTTTTGGATGTGGAGCATATATGTTCAAATCCTCATTCGCAACAAAGCACCAAAACGCTTTTGGAACCCGTGAATAGCAACACAAATTGTTCAATGTGCATTTTATTGGTTGGTCGTTCGCGAAATATAAACAAGTTTTATTTAAGGTTCAGTTTGGCCTTCCTAGCTCGTTAGTAGAATTCTGGGCTTTGGATACGGCGCATATGTGTTCGAATATTCAGTCGCAACAAAGCCCGGGTTTCAACAGCGGTTGATGGTTAATAACAACACAGAGTGTTCAATGTGCATTTTATTGGTTGATTGTTCGCAAGGTATAAAAAACTTTTTTTTAACGTTCAGTATGACCTTTCTAGCTTGATGGTAGGTTTTTTGGCTTTTGGTGCGTCTCATATGTGTTCGAATGCTAATTCAGGGTAAGACATTTTTTTAATGTTTTTTAACAAAACTTGTAATTAATAAAAATTCGTATTAGGATTGATTAGGATTGCTGCGAAGAAAGCGCGTGTTAATGCGCCAACAATATTCCGAATCTATGTTTAAACAAGGATTTTTTAACAAAACCTATACTATTAACTGGACCTGTCCCGCTCGCATTAGGTTAGCTCAAGTCGTTCGCCGATAAAACCATCATTAATGCCATAAACTAGTATTAAAGACATAAAAACACATGTCAAATTATTGGAAACTAGATTTGAAATAAAACACGCGCGCATTCTAAAGTACTGTGATTGGCGGAAGACCTATAGGTTACATGGTCTTTTATTATTTATCATTGTATCAGGTAGGCAGGTCAAAATTTGCTTGAAAAATAACTCCATTAACGTATAACAAACGGTCCTGAAAAATTATTAGTAAATAGCAAGAATTTAATTTGTTTCTAACAGTATAATAGCGGAGTTTGTAGTTTTATCATAATTACTAATTACCATGCAATTGGGATGTTCCGCCAAAATCTGCGATGTTTCGTTCTTTTCTTGTGCTACATTGACTTTATATTAGTGTTGGCATTTATAAATTTGTCACTTTGTAGAAGTAAATGACCGGTGATTTATGCGGTCGTTTTCCAAAATTGGCCACTTACAAATGGTTGATATGTTAAATAAAAAAGGCATTTATTACTTTTTTTATTCCACAGTTATTTCACTTTTAAAGATAAATGACTAGTGGACAACACTGCTTAAAGCGAGGAACACAATATAAATTACGTCTATCTTTTTCCTCTAACCTCAAACGTTATGTGGTGTTTTGTTAGATCTTTTTTTGAAATATAAGTTATAAACGGTTAATTTTAGTTCCACCAACCGTCAAAAATGATTACCCATTTTTGTACTACAAAAATGAGTACTTCTTTTTTTAGGTTTCGTTTTTATTGGATAGTTTTTATGTTAAAATTTACCGATTTGCATTGTGTTCCGGCCGTTATACAGGTAACGCTCGGAACACAATAAAGTTTCGAAAAGCTGTCCAACGATCTGTCAGTTGAATGTCACCGATCACCTGTTTTTGACAGTATTACCAATTAGCGGATTAAAATTCGATTTGCGGATTTTTTCAGAGTGAGTGTATTTTTTCCGGATTTTAAAATATTGCGTAGTTTTTTCGGATATTTTGTTAAAAAGTGGATATTTGGCGGATTTTTGTGTTTTAATATAAAGTATGTAAAACAAGGAAAGACAATCGGGAAATTTAATACAAATTCCGGGAAGACTGAAGATAAATAGGTACAGCCGGCAACTGCAACAAAATCTGTCGAGTCGATGCTTCCTGCTCCTTCCTAATAAAACGAGTTGCGAAACTGACACATATGTATTCCCTTTTTATTTAGGACTGCCATCCTTCTCTAACGCATTATTTAAATGGCATTAAATAGGAAATGAGAGACGAGTGCGGGTCCACCAGACCACTATTTTATTTATTTGCAGATTTTAGAGTGTTTCGATGTTCCAAGCAAATAGCCAACACTGGTTATTTCGTGATTTTTTTTACGTATAACAAATGCTATTTGTTTCTTGTTCTTTTATTCCTAGTTTTTGTATTATTCTACCTGTACATACTTTTTTCAATTACCTGATTGTGAGTGGTTTATACTAACTTCGGTCACGTTTCTAATGCGGACATCTATAGTGAGGTCACATTGAAGATTATTTGAAGAACGCCTAAGTTCTGTATATTCAGTGGCGCTGATCGCAGCATTTTGCTTAATTGTTAGAGATATCAGAGCAAGTTCTTTAAATTTTCGCCGTGGAACAGTGGCAAGGCATACAGGCCGTGACTTTTTATATTTTTTTTAACTAAAATCTACGAGCCTAGTTGCATATGTATTGGGCCAAGGGCGCATTTAAAATAATTTTATATTTGTCACCTAGTATTTACTGCATGTAACATAGCTTCAACAAATGCAATTAATTAACAATAACGCATATCTATATCACTACAATAAATACTAGATAATAAAAATAAATATCTCTTACGTATTCCTTTGGTCCAATACATATGCGACTGGGTTTGTATAGTAAAAAATACATATTAGGTTAGGCTAGGATTGGTTAGGTTTGTTGTAAATAATTCCGAGTCTATATTAAAGCAAGTAATTTATCATAAGCATGAAAGAATATGGCAACACTGTAAAATACACAAGATTTGAAGTAGTTAAAATAGGGGAGCGCCTCCTTCTCCTCCTCTTCCTCTCTCTCAAGTCCCTCATTCTTATCTTCCTCCCCTTTTATTCTCATTCGCATCATATTTTTAATTTTTTCTCTTTGTCCACATTTGATTTTGCATTCTTAAGTCTTATAAATAGGTGCATCAAGATCATTTTAGTATGCTAAGGTACGAGTGACTGTTAAAAGAAAAAAAATCTGTTGAATAAATCTATTAATAATATTAAAATAAAATGAGTGAATCAGTTGGAGAAAGAAATCGATCCATTTCGCTTCAGACAATTAGCCTCGAAGAAATTATACCAGGAGTTCGAGAAGAAACTATATCATTAGTTCGAGAAGATGAAAATGGGATTTTTTTAAAAAATTTTAACAAAACTGAGAGTGAAGAGAAAAAAGTGTTTTGTGCTATTTGTTTTGAAATAATCGAATATTATGATTCATGTAGACCAAATACATGTTCCCACATTTTTTGTTTAAAATGTATTTTAAGATGGAATGATGAAAATTGTTGTTCTATAATGGTAAACAATTGTCCCGTATGTCGCACTAGATATTACTATTTGGTACAAATCTTCAAAGATGTAATTAGACATCATTTTGTTGCAGAATTTAAAAAGAGGATAATATTTTTCATAATTTGTATTTGTAAAAACTCTGGTCAAATAAATTTGTAAAAAGTAAATGTAAATATATATATATATATATATATATATATATATATATATATATATATATATATATATAATTGACACACAGTTTTTCCTTTTCCTATATTGAAACAACAATGTTCTAACAAGTTTTTTAATACATACTAATTTTCACATTACATAACAAAACAATTGTTATGGTTTAACATTTTTAAAATAAACAGTGGAAATTAAAAGTTTTTATTTATATTTCTAACATTTTTATTTGGCAAAATTTAATTCTTATTTATATTGGTGACATTTTCATTAATATTTGTGACACTTTTATTTGGTATTTTATTTGTTATTACGATTTTTTTCATAATGGACAATTTTTTTGGCATCGAGTAGCAAAATTATTGACAATGACTTTGACTTATACACATGTACTCAAATGCAAAATTTTGCAAACCAACCAAACAATTCTTAATTCTTATAAATAAGACGTATTTACAACTAGTCAACAACAAACTATTCAGGACTTGAATGAAATTATTTACAATAGCCAAGTTCAGAATAATGTCAACAAACAGAACAACGAAAAATATTTATTTACAACAACAACAAACTCTTGACGATCTTAATGACATTATTGACAACAAAACGGACTTAATTACAACAAAAACTAAACAAACTCTTGAAGAACTGAATGACATTGACAAAAATCAAAATTCTAGCTATGAGGATATTGTTTGTTTTCAAAAATCTAATCCAAATTATTTAACATTAAAATCGCCAATTAATTCTCCGAGACCAATTTGCCCTCCATTTTTGTTTAGTGACAGTTCTGATTCGGAAGAAGAACAAATTGATCAAAATTTAAGTTCGGCTATATCTCCTATTAATTCACCATATGATATTGTAAATTCTGATTCGCAAGAAAAACAAATTGAAGCAAATTTAACTTCGGATATTTCTCTTAATAATTCACCAGTTGAACAAAATTCAATTTCGAAACCATCATTTATTATTAAAAAAAAAATTAAAATTAATAAAAAAAAACAAGTAGCAAACCTTAAGTTTTCGCTATTCAAAATTTAACTGATTCGATCACAATTAAACAAGGAGACGCAAGTACGGTGAATTATGTTAAACAGGCCTTTGACAAATTAGTTGACTCATTTGAAGAAATGGATTCATAAAGTCAATTAATTTCTATTGCTTTTCTTAAAATTTGACTATAACTAAATAAAAATGCATAATATTAATGTTATTATTATTATCCAGAGAACTTCAAAAATGCAATTGCTTTTTTCAAAATTTGACTATAACTAAATAAAAATGCACAATATTATTTTTTTTATTATTATCTAGAAAACTTCAAAAATGCATAAGTGTGTAACATGTAATAAAGTCTTTACTAGAAAAGATAATTTATTGCGACATATTAAAAAACATGTTTGCGGAAATTCCACAACACTCACTAGCTGGTTGAAACAACCAAAGCTTGTTAAAGGTAAGAACATTTTATTTTTATTTTGTAAAATATTTTTTCTTAATTTATAGATTATACAAATATTGTAAAATATTGTAAAGAATGCAAGAAAAATATAAACCAAAGTCTATGGGGTGGACATCTTCGATCTAGTGTGCACAAGAACAATTCCAAAATAGGCTTGGAGGAAGGTGTTGAAATTATCAAGTCGGCATTCAGGGAACGAATAATATCTTATAGGATTTCCTCACCCCAAAACTTCATAAATGTGAAAGAATATTTTCAACATTTAGAATACAAAATTGTACATCTAATAGATCAAGAACTGCAGAAACATAAATGTATCAAGCTAAATATGGAACTGTTCGGTTTCTATTTTAACCCCAGCAGCGACAGCTATGATGTCAAATCTTTTAATGCGCCGTTCCAAGTCATTTGCCAGGGATATCAGACAAAAGAACTTTTAGAGAAAATCTGCACCATTATTGACCAGAAAGCTGACGAATTTGCAGAGAGAGATTCAGGTAAAGAATTTATTTTCTATTTTAGAACGGCAACAAAAAAAGTAATTTTTTAATTTTTACGTTGCAGGATGGGCTTTAATGAATTTACTTCATTTGGAAATTAATGTTAACAAGCACAATCCGCTGAGAGCCTCATCTTTTATCGAACTTCCTCAAGAGATCAAGAGACGTCAAGCTGTGATCAACATTAGGAATGATGACAACTTTTGCTTCGCCTGGGCAGTTGTGTCTGCTCTTCACCAACCAAGCGGATTAGATTTTGAAACTTCATCCCACCCACACAACTCTTCTGTTTTGGATATGTCAGGTATAGAATTTCCAATGTTGCTAAAGAACATTAAGATTTTTGAAGAAAAAAATAACATTTCTATTAATGTATATGGATTAGAAATTATAAATCCTAAAAAGGGGTATGAAGTAATTGGTCCACTTTATTATTCGTCGAATAAAAAAAATCAACATGTTAATTTATTGTTAATAAGTGATGACGATTAAAGAACTTTTCATTATTTCTATATTAAAGATTTATCAAAATTAGTTTCTGCACAAATGTCTAAACATCACGGAAAAAAATATATTTGCGACGGTTGTTTACAATATTTCCCTACAGAAGAAAATTTATTACAACGCAATAGCTATGATTGTGATCATTTACGAATTAACCTACCTTCTAAAGAATTAATAAAAGATAAGTTTGGAAACTATTCATATGATAATATTTTGAAATTTGTAAATTATCATAAACAAATGAAAGTTCATTTCGTGGTGTATGCAGATTTTGAATGCATTTTAAAGCCTTTAAATAATGACAATGTTGACAAAAATCCTAATACTCCATACACTTTAAAACAATATGAACATATTCCACATTCATTTGCCGATTACATTAAATGTTCCTTCGACGATAATTATTCTAAATTTGAAAGATATAGAGGTCAAAATTGTGATACATTATTTATAAATTCTTTAGAAAGAGACGTGTATAACATATACAATAAATGTTTAAAGGTTCCTAAAAAGATTATTCCTTTGAACGAACTGGACAAAATTTATCATAACTATGAAACAGTTTGTCATATTTGTAATAAACCTCTTTTAAATGACAGGGTTGCAGATCATTGTCATATAACTGGTCTTTATAGAGGTCCAGCTCATTCACTCTGCAATATAAATTACAGAATACCTAACTTTATTCCAGTTATATTGCATAATTTGCGTAATTATGATTCTCATCTATTTCTTAAAAAATTATGCTTAAACAAAGAACAACTAACAGTTATATATTTCATTTGAAAAGCTTATTCATGTGGATAACTATTTTAATAAAAAGACACAAAAGGCTTAGAAAAAAAATATATCGTTAAGGTTTATTGATTCTTTTCAATTTCTATCTCATTCTTTATCAAAACTCTCTGAAAGCTTAAAAGATGAACAATGTAAAGAAATAAAAAAAAATTTTAATGATGAAGAAAGATTTAAACTTATTCGCCAAAAGGGTGTATTTCCTTACAATTATATTGATGATTATTTAAAATTAGAAGAAACAACTTTACCTCAGAAAGAGCAATTTTATAATACTTTAACGGATGAGCACATCAGTAATGCAGAATATCAAAGAGCTGTAAAGGTTTGGCAATTTTTTAAATGTGAATCTCTTGGTCAATACTCCGATCTTTACTTACTCTCTGATACTTTACTTTTGGCAAATATTTTTGAAAATTTCAGAAGCACTTCTTTATCCACATATGAGCTCGATCCAGCTCATTTTTACACTATTCCAGGTTTATCCTGGGAGGCGTGTTTGCATTATACTGGACTAGATCCAGATATGATACACTTTTTCAAAAAAAAGCGTTCGCGGTGGTGTGAAGCTAATAATCCATTTCTTTTAATTTTGATCCTTTCAAGCCAACTAAATACATAATTTATTATGATGCAACAAATTTGTATGGTTATGCAATGTCACAGCACATTCCAACGGGAGATTTTGTTTGGTTAACAGATAAAGAAATCAAAGATTTAAATATTATGAATATTTCTAAAAAATCTAATAAGGGATATGTTTTAGAAGTTGATTTAGAATATCCTACAAGTCTACATTCCTATCATAACGATTTTCCGTTTTGTCCTGAAAACTTTAAACCTCCAAATTCTAAATTCATAAAATTAATACCCAATTTAAATGATAAATCAAAATATGTTATTCACTATCAGTTATTAAAACAATGTTTGGAACATGGACTCAAGTTGACTAAAGTTCATAGAGTTGTACAGTTTTCTCAATCTGATTGGTTGAAAAAATATATAGACTTGAATTCAAGATTAAGAAATGATTCAAAGAATGAATTTGATCGTAATACTTACAAGTTGGCAAATAATAGTATTTATGGCAAGACTATGGAAAATGTTGATAGGAGAATTGACGTAAGACTTGTTACAGAGTGGAAACAAAAACAAGAAAAGATGGTGCTGAGAATTTAATTGCAAAACCATATTTCAAGGACTTAACAATATTTTCTGAAAACTTGGTAGCTATTCAAGTGCAAAAGATTCAAGTTACTTACAATAAACCAATATATGTAGGCTTCTCAATATTAGATATATCTAAAACTGTCATGTATGATTTCTTTTATAATTTTTTAAAACCTCTTTATCAGGAAAATATTTCACTTTTATACACCGATACCGATTCGTTCATTTTAGAAGTCACAACTCCAAATATTTATTCTGACATGATAAAAAATATTCACAAATTCGATACATCTAATTATAAATTTGGTAATATTCATGAAATACCTATTACAAAGTCAGTTATAGGAAAATTCAAAGATGAATATGCTGGTGAACACATTACTGCTTTCTTTGGTACTGGAGCAAAAGCATATTGTATTAAAACGGAAAATAGTTTAACAAGAAAAGCAAAAGGTGTTAAGAAAAGTGCCATTAAAAAGCAGTTGAATTTTATTCATTATAAATATGTTGAAAATCATTCTAAAACCTTTTGTTCAATGTATGTTTTTCGATCTAGACAAGACACAGTTTTCAACGAATTAATTATTAAATTGGCTTTGAGTTCTGAAGATGATAAGTGGTATAAAATTCCCTATAGTTTTAATACATTAACTTGGGGACACCAAGATATTCCTTTGTATCAATGGAATGCAGAACATGAAGATTTAAATATATTTATGTAGATATTATAAGGTATTTAAATTTGTTGTTTTTGAAACCTAAGTTAGTCTTCATAAGCCTTTCACAAAATGTGCTCAGAAACTTTTGACAAAGAAATTGATAACAGTTATTTTAAAACATATGAAAAACGACTTTCCACTTTTAAGAAATGGAAAGGAAGATTGAGACCAGAAGTGTTGGCTGGAGCTGGCTTTTACTATATTTCAATCAATGATATTTGTAAATGTTTTTATTGTGGTATTGAAATTTTTGATTGGTTAAGTTATGATGATCCTATTGTGGAGCATAAGAAATTTGCTAGGAATTGTGATTTAAATAACTGTTTATGGAAAAATAGGAATCGAATAATTGTAACCATGCAAAATAAGTCTTCAAGCTACACATTTTATATAGTATTATTAATATCCTTATTTATGAACTTTTACATATCTTTAAATTAAGTATTTTATTGTTATTTTTTTACAACTGCTTTTGCTTTCGTGGTGAAAGTATCTGCTTAATGTTAATAAATTTGGAATATAATTATTAATTTGTTTCAATGACTATCAGTAGATCGCAATTCATTCTTCTTTATTTTATTTTCCAAAATTTTTTTTATGTTCATCATCCCCCTGGCGTAACACAGTTTGAAATATATTTTTCTAATAAAACAGACGTCACTCTAAGTAAATATTGTAAGTTTATGAAAATTGGATTAATTAACAATAGTATAATTAGTTGGATGGAACGAATAAATGGAGATGAAAATGCAAGTAAATTTTTTAAAATTTTGTATCATTATCCAAATCGATCTATTTTTGATACAAATTGGATCGAAAGGTTAGAGTTTAAAAATAGTCAGTTACAAATTATAACCCCCAACTGTGCCAATTATTATGACGGATTCAAAAATTATTACTTTTCCATCATTAGTGTTACATTAAACTTTGCATTATTTTTATACATTACCATTTTAATTATTTATCTTTATTACAAATTTCAAACTAGAAATCTATTTTTTCATTAATCCATTTTAATCGAAACTTTAAAGAAAGTGGGGATGAGAATATTTAAGTACAAGAATAACGCAATATGTTTCAGTCGCGTTTAGTCATTATGAACAACGCCGTGGTTCATAAACCTTTAGAAACGCTTCTTAATTCAGAAATTTATTTTTTAAATAATTCTTTGTCAAAATTTGTTCTTGTTGGCATTAGTTTAAATGATTTCTCTTAAAAAATTGTAATTGGTGGAAAAACTGGATTTTTAATCGCACTAACCGAAGAAAATTGGAAAGACATTTGTGTTCATCAAGGAATTATTGTAAACAATTTCTACTTTCCTCAAGTTGATCAAACCAGTGTGAAGATAAACAACATTCATCTGCAGGTCCAGAAAATAAATGATATCCCTGTTCTGCAAATTACAAAAGGCCCACACTTCATATACTTAGGACAAGAGTCTTTGGACAATTTGTGGCGATTGAAGGAAATTATTGATTATAGATTATATATAATTAAAAGGCGAGATTTCAATACATATTTCAAAATAATATTTCAGCTGATTGTGGCGACTTGTGTACGCATGTTTATAATATAATAAGTCCAACACAAAATCCTAACAGTGAAAATGTTCCAACTATGATGGAATTACTTGCTTTATATCCTGAAGAAATGGAAAACAAATTGAAGCAAAATGGAACAAAAAGAAAATATTACGAAGAAATCAATGAAAATGGATCAAAAAGAAAAAATTACGAAGAAAACAATATCTTTTCTGTGGAGCTTTGCTTACAGACAAGCCCGTAGGAGTAACTTTCAGATGTGGTACTTAGATAGACTGCGTTTTGAAAAAAGAATAAATGATTGTAAACTTAGTCTAGATTCGATATTATCTAAGGAACATATATTTGACACGTTTTAATAAAAATTGTATTTGATGTTTTACTTAATAAAATTTTAATTTCTTAAATATGAATTTTATTTGAAATTAATTAGCACATAAGAGTAGGTACTTTTCAGACATTGTAATTTGTATCAGCTAAGGCATAAAGTGAGGAACAGAAATAAAACAAATTTAACTGAAATTTAATATCAATTTAATTAAACAATATTTTTTTTATCAATCCATGTATTATATTTTTTATGAAGTCCTAACCATTTCACATAAACTTTGTTTCTTTTCCTTCTGAAAATCTTCTCAATAAGATACACATCGGTATGCTTTACTTTTAGTAATTCTTGCTCATAAAAACCACCCAGAATGTCCTGATTATCTTCATCTTGAATTAAATATGTCCAGGGGTTTGTCATCTTAACTTCTTTGATGTGGAATATCTCATTTGACCAATTTGGTGTGTAACCTTTCGAAAATGCCTCTCGATGCTTGCTTATGCGTACGTGATCACCCACTTTAAACTTTGGACATTTTATATCTAACGGTTTAGCATGAGTAAATGCAGATTTCAAAATTCTCTTTTCATTTGTTTTATTTACTAGTTTTGGCTTCATTCCTATTGAAGAATGTTTTGTATTGTTATATTCTTTTACAATATCCGCTAATATATTAAACCATTTGTAATTTCCTTGAATGGTAAATATTTTCCACATATTATTCTTTAAAGTCCTGTTCACTCCTTCTACTATACCCGCTTTCAAGTTGTAAAACGTGCTATAATGGTTAATTCGAAATTGTTGCATCAAATTTTGAAAATTTACATTGAAAAACTCTCTCCCTCTGTCCGTTTGCAAGTTTTTTGGTGGAGTTTTTACACTGATTAATATTTTTTTCATTGCCGCTGTTACGTCTTTTCCAGATTTAGATTTTACCGGTTCGGCCCAAACATACTTAGAAAATACATTTATGGTAATCAAGATATATTTAAATCACTTATTAAATTTGGCATAGGGTAACATTTCAACCAAATCAGCTTGAAAAAGATCATTTAACCCTTTCACCACCACCCTTCTGCGTTTGTAGTTTTTTCTAGCAGGTTTATGTAATTCATTAACGACTTGTTGTTTAACGGTTGACATGACAACAAACTTGTTTATTCAATTTAAAGGAAGTTCAATTTGTATGTTTTGTAATAATTCGAAATATAACTTTTATATGTTTTTTCCCATTCATTCAGTTTATCAATTTGTATTTTATAACTTTTTTCATTTAAAACTTTACTAATTTTAGTAATCTCCTTTTCTAAAGCATTAAAGAAGTTTTTTATCGCCCCCGTTAAGAAAGTACAACTACTTTCTATCTTCTACTATCACTAATTTTGAATTCCTCCTCTGTTTTATTTAATTCTTGTTCTAATTTCTTAATTACACTAGACATTATCTTTCCAAAGGAAATATATTGTTATTTTTCTTCCAAAGAGAGTAGGTCAATTGTTCTACTGTTAAGAATGCTATTTTGATTTCTTTTTTTTTTTCATCATCTAACCTTTTTGTAAAAGTTCTTAATTGTTTAATCTTTTCCTTGTGCTTTTCAATTATTACTTCTCTTATATTTGTTTCCATTATTTTATTAATTTTGTTGATATCATCACTTTTTTTTTTGTCTTTCTTTTTAACATGTTCATTTAAAAATTGCAAATCTTTACTTATTTGATTTAGCGTTAGCTACTCTTTATTAACGTTTTCAATTGAGGTATAACATCCTTTAATTTGGTTTTCATTAAAACATTTTCATCAAAAACCTTAAGCTTTTTAGCAAAGATTTCATTATTTGTTTCATTTTCACCTAATCTCCTTTTTAAATTATTAATGTCACTTATTCCCACTTGATTTTGTTTAATAAAATCTAATTTAAAATTGTTGAGAATTTTACTTTCAATATTTGAATAAATTGTATTTTCCAAAGAAGCAGAATTTATTAATTGACGTTTTGAAATATGGCGTCCAAATGTATCAACTGTCATGTTGAGCTTTCATTAAACAATAAATATGATTATATTTAATAGCTGTTATTTATAGTATAACTTTATCTTCTCTTAATTCTTCAATAATAGAGATAATCTCGTTACTATGAGCATTATTTCCCGCATCACTTGATGAAATTAATAAACGTAGCCTATCAACAATTTCGTTTACATTATTCCAGTATACATAGTCTGTATTTGATCTGTTTGTTTTCAAAATTAATCCCTTTCCTGTTGTTTTGGCTTTAGTTGTCCTAAACGGAGGTTTTGGTTTGTTAAATGCTGTAACTAATCTTTGCAAAGTTTTTGTCTTTGTAATCCCCTTTCTTTGTAAATATGGTCCTATTATTGTAACATATTTGTGTGATGTATTTCCTTGAACTTGTTCATTTGAATCAAAATTTCTACGATATACATTTCTTTTAGCTGGAATGTTCATGTAATTATCTAAATCTTCCTTCTTATAACCTTTCGGTTCACTTTAATGTCTTTTCCAATAATTTCTACCGGTATCTGTGTTAAATCAAAAGAAAACTTATCCGTTTCGAGGTCATGAACTATTCTATAATAATGGTCAAATTTATTTTGTGTATCTTTCACACCCTCATCAATATATGATCTGGGTAATTCATGAAAATCTGCTAAGTAATCTTTATATGACGGTGTACCAACATAGGTTTGAATTGTTTTTCTAGTTTGTTCCAATATGTCTGACAAGTTTAAATTTGTTGTTGTGTCACTAGAAGGATCCGAAGTTTCCGCTATAACAGTTGATGTCAATGGTTGTACCACAGAAGAGGAAGAAGTGATACTACTGTCATCTAAAAATGTGTTGGTAGTTCTGTGGGGAGTAACGGAGTTTTTCCTGTTTTCTGAATAGTTTTCGTCGGAGTTGATGTTTTATAAAGCTTTGTAGGTGTTTTGAATTCTTCATACTTTGAAACTCTTTCTTCTTTTAAATCGAATGGTTCGGATTTACCAATATTTGAAATTAGCTGTTTAAGAGGTTGTGTTATTGGTCTATAAGTTTGTTCTAATTCGGACTGAGCAGTAGAAGTAGCTAATTTCAAGCTTCGATATTTCTGCTTCACGGCTTGTCTCGATTTTATTAATTCTCTAGCTAAACGTTTATCCATGCTGTACAAGTTTTAAATGAAATAAAACTGCAAATTTTTCACTTTTATAAATATATAAAGGAATCGAATTTACTCCTGTATCAGCCGTGATTTACTTCACAATCTTTGTCAATTACAAGAAAGCCATATGGATCCATCCAACAGTTAGCACAAATATTTTTAAACTGATCAAATGTCGTATCCAATATACAGTGGTCGTTATATATATGTTTTAAACTCAAACAGTCCTGTTTAAATAAAATTAATAAGTTGGAATTTTCTCGAATTAGACGTTTAAGGATTGAGGAATATCCTTGAAAAATAAAAAAACAATAGGTGTTTCTATGCCTTCCATGCGTGAAATAGTCCCTAATAATAGATTGATTATGACAAGGAATATCGTCAAAAATGATAACGGAATTTGGCTTTATCACATGAGGTGAAATAATGTTCTCACCGCTATCGTATTCAAAGTATCCAATTTCTTTCATAGGCTTTAACAACTTTCTTAAATATTCATATTTTGGTTGATCTAATGACTTTGAATAAACATAGACATTTTCAAACCTAATTCCATTAGGATGCTCGAGCAGTACGTTGTTTTTACCGCTACCACTGCAACCAACTATGAGTCCTCTTTTTGAACCACCGCAAAATAATAACCATGCTTTCTCAACCGTTTACTTAAAATTTTTTCGTCATAATTATTTGCTGGTAAAGAGAATTTTTGTTTTTCAATCCTCATTCTTAATCACACCAGAAAAATGTCAATGTGTTTTTAGTATAAAAAGAACTTCAATGACTGTGGGTCGGCATAAGTTGAAAAAAACTATCAAAAGACGTAATAGAAAAGGCTCTGGTTTAGTAAATAAATTAATTAGTAAACTACCCTTCGAAGTTCATATACCAGGATATAATTATTATGGTCCAGGCACCAACTTGGAGACAAGATTAACTAGAGGTGACGTTGGTATAAATCCATTGGATTCCGCTTGTAAAGAACACGGTATATCATACTCTCAGACTGAAGATTTATCAAGAAGACACATATCTGACCAAATATTAGAAAAAAAAGCCTGGGGTAGGGTAAAAGCTAAGGATTCTTCTATTGGTGAAAAAATTGCAGCTCTAAGTGTTGCAGGAATAATGAAGGGTAAAAGAAAGTTCGGTTTGGGATTTAAAGATAAAAAAGGGGGTAAACTTAAATTGAGAAAAAACGTATCATTCGAACACCCAAAAAAGTTGGAGGATTTCTACCTCTTTTGTTTCCCATTCTTGGCGCCCTGGGTGCACTAGGTGGAGGCGCGGCAGGAATTGCTAAGGCAGTAAATGATGCTAAAGCAGCTAAACAGCAACTAGAATAAATACATAGGCATAACATTGCAATGGAAATGCCTCTAAAGAAGGCAAAGGATTATATATTAGACTATATAAAGGAAAAGGACTATTTATTAGACCTTATAAAGGAGGATCAGTCAAAATGAAAGCAATCAGACAAAAAAAAACTCAAAATAAGTTTTCCAAAAAGAGCACTTACGAACAATGATATTATTAAATATGTAAAGCTGTTAAAAATAACTGGCTCTGGAGGTGTTTTTATGCTCGATGAACTTCCAAAAAAAATTAATCTGAAAGAGTGTGGTATTGTAAATTTGGATAAAAAAACAAAATAAAGGATCTCATTGGACTGCTTATATTAAAAATAACAAAAATGTAATATATTTTGATAGTCATGGAAATTTAAAACCACCTTTAGAACTTCTCAAATATTTTAATTCGAATGGCAAAGTGGATGTATTTTTATACTTTTATATGAAAACAAACAAAAATTTAATTCATATAACTGTGGTCAACTATTCCTAAAATTTTTGCAAAAAAATATATAAACTCATTATTTGTTGTAATATCTCATTTATAAATAAACTGCAATGTCCACCACAATTGCCATATCAGGAAACAGTTCTGTTTTGTCTGCTGATTTTAATCCGCCCATATATTTAGAGGATGGAAAACAATATTACCTGGGTTTAGCTGATTTTGAAACGTTTATGACTATTCCCAATATAAAAGAAGGATATAATAAATTTTATATAGATAATAAAGTAATTGTTATTCCCGACGGAACTTATGACATTACAGATATAGAAACATACATAAGAGAAAGTATAGAAGATTTATTTCCGAATGAAAATTTTTTTTTCTTTTAAAAGCAAATGTTAACACTCTAAAAACTTTTTTAATGTGTAATAGAAAAATTGATTTTACCAAGGAAGATTCGATAGGAAAAATGTTGGCTTTTAATAGCAGGATACTAAAAGCTATGAAAGAGGAAGAATCAGATAATGGTGCAAAAATAACTAAGGTGAATGCTATTTGTATTGATTGTAATATTTGTGTCGGTTCTTACAGTAATGGTAAACCTGTTCATATTATTCACCAGTTTTATCCAACTGTAGCTCCAGGCTATAAAATAGTGGAATCTCCTTTGCCCATTTTGTATTTTCCAGTTAGCGTCAAAGCAATTAACAATATAACCGTTAAAATAGTTGATCAAGACGGAGAACTTATCAGTTTTAGAGGAGAAACTATAACAGTAAGGTTACATTTACAAGCTAGTGACGTATAAAATGGTTGTTAGATATAATAGAGCCCTTGGAATGAGACTTGCACCTACCACTATCAACAAAGTAAAAACTCATAAAAAGAAAAAGACTAAACAACAGTTCAGTATCAAATCCAACACCAACAAGTTAAGACGAGATAATTGTACATTTCTCACATCTTTGGGTTTCACTGTTTTAAAATAATGAACATATTAAACGTAAACGAAAAGCTTTATGTAGACAATTCCATCGTTAGTTCAGAGCTTCACACATATCAACCATATATTTCTTCAAAATTCAATTACAATGATGAAATAAGGATCCCAATTCAAGAACTCGATGCTTACACTCTACCATCAGATAGTTTTCTTTATATCGAAGGAAAATTAACTAATACAGAAGATAAATATAAGAAAGAATTGCTATTTATTAACAATGGTATAGCTTTTTTGTTCAGAGAAATCCGCTATGAACTAAACGGAATTACTATAGATTCAATAAGAAATGTTGGATTAGCATCAACCTTAAAAAGCTACCTTTCCCACAATACCAATGAAAGTTTAAAACTGGAAAATGCAGGTTGGTTTCCACATCGAAAAGAAGGTGATACAATTTTAGTTGATAATGATGGTAAATTCTACGTATCCATACCACTAAAAATGCGTTTAGGATTTTTTGAAGATTACAGAAAAATTATTATGAATATGAAACAGGAATTACTTCTTATTAGATCAACTCATGATTTAGATGATGTTATCTTCAAAGAAGATCCGGTACACCCTGTTAGTGCTCCTGACACGCCACTGGTTACTTTCGATAAAATTTATTGGAAAGTTCCTCACATTCTAGTTGATATGCCACAACAACTTGCTCTATCAAAAATATTAGAATCAAATAAAGATATATTGATAGGATTCAGGAGTTGGTAACTTGTTGAATATTCTTCTCTAACCGAAACAACCCGTCACACATGGCCGGTAAAAACAACTAGTAAACTAGAAGCTCTTCGTCATGTTGTGATTGGCTTTCAAGAAAACAGAAAAGGGAAAATTGCTAAAGATATGAGTAAATTTGACAATATTACCTTGTCAAATATTAGAGTATTTTTAAATTCTGAAAGATATCCTCATCACGATTTGTACTTAAATTTCGAAGAAAACAAATTTTCTGCTTTATACGAAATGTTTGCCAACTTTAGACAGTCTTACTATGGTGTTCCCAATGAATCCATTTTTAATCCTGAACAATTCAAAAACATTAGTCCTATTACACATATTGATTGCTCCCATCAAAAAGAAACAATTCAAACGGGATCCGTAGTAATGAGAATTGAATTTGAGACACACAATGCAATTAAAAAAGATACTTCTGCTTATTGTCTTATTTTACATGACAAATTATTTAGCTACAACCCTCTTACTAAAATTGTGAAACAATAATAAACTTTACCCCACTATTTTTATATTTCGATTTAATTTAGAGGGATTTTCAAAAGCTTTTAGTTTTGTTCATGACATCAAAACTGCAACAACAAATTGAAAAATTTATTTTTAAAATTAATCAACTGAAAGAAGAAGTTGCAAATTATTCAAGTAAAAAAATTCTCATTAAAAAATATGCTGCTTTGAAAATATGAGATTGGTTATGGATATTCAAGGATTCAAGGATGAAAAAAATAAATTTGTACCGAAAGAGCTTGCAGCTTTTGATGGTTATGAAATGACTCATTACATTTTTAAAAAGCCTTTTCCAATGGAGTTTCTTTCACCTGATTGTCACAAGCAGGCGGTATGGCTAATGAAAAATCATCATTGTATACATTGGAATAATGGATTTACTCCATTACATCATTTCCCAAAAATAATTGAAACACTTACGAAGAAAGCAGATTTTGTTTTTGTAAAAGGAACCGAAAAAAAGGATTTTATAGAGAAATATTCTAAAGCCTGTGATTGAAATATATGAACAACCAGCGCTAAAGCTAATGGAACCAAAATGCTTCTATCATTCAAAATCACCTTGTATGTGTGCTTTGACAAATGTGTTATTTTTATATGACAATTGTTTTATGAATGAATAAAAATATAAAAAAACTTAATTACATTTTTATTTTGCATTAACTAAGCACGATTGAATACAATTAATATGATACCTTAAATCTAATTTTCTAAATTCATTTAAAAGTTCATACTCATTTTTATATTTTAAATAATCATTACAAAATTTAGCGACTAATTTACATTGTTCCATTCGATCTATATTCTTAACGTATGCTGACAAATCTTGTGCTTCTGCGTCTTCTTCGCCTACAATTGATAAATATTGGAAGTATGCAACAGATATAATAAACTCTTCATACATTTCAGTAACCACTTGCTCCATTGTGAATATTATTAAATTTATTCTTCCTTTTCAATTTCTTGAAGAATAGTATCCTCGTCAATAAATTGCTTCAAGTCTTTTAAATAGTAACCAAAGCCAATATCTTTTAGATCTTGAATAAGTTGAAAAAAAATTAATGTTTCAAAGTATTTGTTGCAACAGAGGGCAGCCTTTACGAATTCCGCAGATTGATTACAATAAAAGTCTATCCACTCCGCACCACTTGCTATAGAATATGAGAAATAGGTTTTTGAAAGATTACTAAATTTGTCCTCTAATAATTTAACTGCAATCAGCAACTCAGCCATTATTTAACATAATATCTTAAATATGTGGGGGGACGCCTCTTGCGAATAGGATTAACTTTTCTTGATAATACCTGTTTTTTATCTTCGTATAATTGAAACCTCTTTTGGGTTGCAATAATAGCAGGTATAAATTGGCAATCTTCTCCTATAAATTCTATTAGGTGGCTTAATTCTCCTACAAAGTATGATTTCCCAAATGTATTGAAAAACGTAGTAAGGCTTATAATTCCTTCTAAATAATCATCACAACAGTCAATTGCTTCCAAATAATCTCGTTTCAGTGGATAAAACAGCTTGGTGTATTCATCTTTCGAAATCACTTCAAAGAAATTGAGATATTTAACTTTTAACTGTCTGATAGATGTAGCTAATTTTTCGCGATTACACATAATTCACTTATTACTTGACACATTTTTTCTTTTTGTTTTATGCACAATTGGTGGAAAAATTCAAAAATAACTTTTTACGCAACTCGAGCACAGCTTAGTAAATGTGCCTCAGCATACTAAAATGATCTTGATGCACCTATTTATAAGACTTAAGAATGCAAAATCAAATGTGGGAGGAAAAAGAGAAAAAATTAAAAATATGATGCGAATGAGAATAAAAGGGGAGGAAGATAAGAATGAGGGACATGAGAGAGAGGAAGAGGAGGAGGAGGAGGCGCTCCCCTATTTTAACTACTATTTGAGCTTCTGATCATTTCGATCAAAGGTGGTAGTTTAACTGGAATATTTGTCCGTAATTCCGTACACCAAATTAAAAAAAACAATAGATACAGACTTTTTTAAAATAGTTAATAAATAGTCTACATATTTAACAATACAAAAAACAAATTTAAGGGCATACCTACCGATAATTTAATTTTGTCGACAAGTTTTCAGCTAATTAATTTTCGTCCATCCCTATCTGGGAGACTTTTGAACAAAAATCGGATTTTTTTAGAGGAATGGTGGATATTTTCGTGTCGCAGCATTGGTGACAATGGTTTTTGACGACCATAGGACAAACAAATCGATTTTTTCCGGGGAACTTTTATTTATTTTTATTTTTTTACCTTAAAATGCCTTCTTTTTGTTACATTGCAAATTGTGGAAGTAGAGGAATGACAGACAATGTTATTTTTATTATATTTAGTTTCAAAAATTTTTAATTTTAGATACGAAAAACGATTGAATGATCTTGATTTAAAGGTTTCATTATGCTGAAAAAAAAGAGTTTCTTTACACTGGTCATCAGTTTTATTGTATAGATATAACTTTTTAATCTTTTTATATTCACTCTGAAAATGTTATGTTTTTTCACTCTGACATGCATGACAATTTATGTATATAAAACATGTTTATTCTATTAATATACATGTTTAATTTATAAAAAAAGTGTATGTACTGGCTGCACTACAAAATATTAAACACACAGATTGAACTAAGTTTAACTTGGTTATACTCAATTTAAATTGAACAACCAGTTAACTAACAATGTCCATATTTTTCACTGGGGAAAAGTCTTAGAGTAAGAATAAAAATACTCTGAGGGGAAAGTCTTTTGAATCTACACTACAAAAGGATCTAATTTTTAACTATACAAATATTTTGTTTGCAACGCTCGGGGACTTAGGCGTTCTCACTTCGAAGCTTCAACTAATATTTATTGTCATAACTAAGTTTAAAGCAAACATACAATTATAAAAGAAATGATCCTGTACAAAAAAATGCACTAAATAAATATATATATAAAACCTTGAAATTTGCTTTTAAATTATCACGGATTCATATGAAAGAAAACAATGTTTGCCCTACGGTATCCATATTGACAGCAGTCAGCTGTTTTGTTAAACCGCCTAAAAACATAAAAACTAACCTACAAAAACGAGACATAGGAAGTACACATTTATGGTACAAAAATTGGTGATAATTTGAATATTTAAACTTGAACTAAACATAATCGTTTATAACCTATATTTCAAAAAAGTATCTAACAAAACACCGAAAAATACAGAAAGAAAATTTCAGTTTGACGAAAATTGCGTCTTTCATTGTGTTCCGCGCTTAAGTGCGATCTTAGTACCACCATCGGAATTCGGAAGTCGTAATCACGAAAGTTGTAAACAAAATCAAAACATTTTTATTATAGTACAGGAAAAAAATGTTTGTGATTTTTCCTTAAAACATGGAAGATGGAAAAGATATATTCTCCAAATATATTGTCAGCCACAAAGCCTTTGGATTTTAAAAAGTATTTTAAGGAGTATCAAGGGGAATGTAACATTGCAGTATTTTCATCCGAGGATGTATATGAACGTAGATTAAAAATATTAAATGAGGATTTTAATTTGCCACTTAAGGTAGACGACATCAAACAACTAGAGGCTCTTTGCACGTAAGAATTTCGTCTATTACATTAAATAAAATACAAATTCTGTAAAATATTTTTATTTCGGATTGACTAGTTTTAAATAAACCGTTATTTTATATTTAATAACCCATTATTTGATCTCACTATTAGGTTTGAAAGAGGATATTCCTGTATGATGTATTACAGGCGACTAACGATCGCGATTAGATACTTTTTCGGTATTTTCTTTGGCTGGGCATAATTAAAAAATCAGAAAATCTCTGACAAGCATGAACTCAAAGCAATCTGATATCTTCTTGTTGTATTTTCGATTCGAGCCTGTAAAAAATACACCCGATTTTTATATTTCGTCATGGTAACCTGGGAATTTTTCCAGATATCGGGAAATTGACTAAAGTTTGAAGATAGCTGAAAGAGGTATGAAAGTGGTCAGGGTTACAGTTTTTAACCAGAATTGCTGGAAATCCATCTGGTCTCCTTTTTTTGATCTATGTTGGTGAAACTAGCTTTAAATCACCTCCATGGTGTTTCCAGCTCCATGAATATTACAGTTGAACAGTCTATTGGTACATTAGTCATAGAACTAGTATTGTCCAATGGCTACATACCAAAATTATCTTTTATTTTCAAGTAAATGTAACTGGGATTTAGAAGATATTTAATTTAGACGCGATATGTTTTCAAGAATGGTTAAATTTTGATAATTTCAAACTATATAACAGCCTTCATCTTTAATTTTATTAATTAAAAAGATTTATTTATAGTACTAGGTATGTTTCTAAATTACCTTTTAATATATCAGTATGATTAGAAAATAGACATGTCTGCTGGGTGAAATGATAACTACACTGAAAGAAAGTTTTCACTTTTTATTTTTCAATTTTTTTTTTCATTTACAAGGTAATCTGAAATTGTTAACTTTTTTGGCAAACGAAAGTACACTAAGAAAAAAAATCGAATTTAAATTTACATTAACACCTCCATAAGTTTTAATTAAACTTCCCTGGCAATGTTACTTAAGTTACTTATTGGGGATCTTAAGCCATTACTAAAACCACCTTTCAACTTTTTTAGCAAACAAAACTACCTCGGAAACTACACTAATGCAGCACAAAAAAAAATAAAATTAGTATTTAGAATAAAGCATGTATTTAGTACAATTGAACTCTGGTGGTAATATATCTTAGATGAGTTACCAGGAGCCTTATTCCCAGTATTCACTAAAAAGGTTTAAGAGCTAGACCAGGGGTGCGATTTTGCATTTATCATTTCGTTAGTTAACGAATCGCTAAATCACATGATTTAGTGAAACAACTGACAAAGGTTGGAAGTAGCATCCATTCCTTAAATGGAAAATGGCATGTATTTTTTGACGTCAAGTAGGCCAGGTTTTCATTACGATTTGACAATTACTGTTAACCTTAAAATTATTTGGTTGACTTTGAGCAAAACACGACAAGTTTGTTTGGCCTAATTAAATATACTTTATTATTTTGGAAATAATTAAAAGGTGATGAAGAATTAAAAATCTGAAGCTTCTAAGGTCTGCCTGGAGATCCTTAATACTTATGTTTGTTATTCTTCTAAAAGGGAAGATACAGCAGCATTGCTGGCATCAATTGGTGATAGAATAATTATTGTACCTAATACCTACTAATATTCTAAAACACTAATATTCTAATAAAACAGTAGTTAACAAATAAGTGATGATTTCAAGAGACCTAAATTTGACTTTAATTAATCCCTATATGTGAGTGCAATGAAAAAAGGTGAACATTTTAGTGGATGTTATATTGTGCTTTTCCAGAACAGATTTTAATGTTAGGGGAGAACCTCCTACAGTGGCCAGTCTTTAACAGTGGCCATATCTTTGTAATATAATAAATTCACTTCAGTTACCGTCGCCATCTATGAATTAAAGAGTTAAGTAGTCGTACTCGAAAATACGTCGGTCCACGTTTTGGTCAGTCTCATTGTTTATGTAGTAGAGAGAGCATCGCTTTTTTGGCTGCCGTAAGTTACGTTTACAGGTATGTTTGCTCTTTGTTTATTTCGTAATGCTTTGTAACCATAAGCTGGTAATATTTTTAAAATAAACTGCAGTATATTAGTTATATTTTGTACCTTTTATTTCTTAAGAATAATAGCGTTTGAATTTGTTTTGATCAAACGTTTAGAAAACGTGGTTTCTCTAACAGTGGCCAGGGTTGTTGTTTTTAACAGTGGTCACTACTAAAGTGCCACTAAAAGCCACTGTAGGTTCCTTTTTTTTTCAGCATTATGGACGAATCAAGGTCCAAGAGATCCAACATTGGAAAAACCAGTGCTGCAACAATGAGAGAGGCTCTTTACCGTATATTTGAAGGTGGTTGGAGTGTTAAAAAAGCGGCCCAGGAATTCAAGATCGCAATGACCACCTTAAGACGTTATAAATCAAAATGCGAACGAGCAGGAGTTGATGCTGATTTTGCCAACATGGATGTAGGGAGAACACCATGACTTACACCAAATTATGAAGTCAACAAAGTGTTCAGCAAGTCTGAAGAGGAAAAACTTACAGATTATTTGAAGCAGATGGCGAATTTGCACTACGGGTTGAGTCCAACGCAAGTACGATTTTTTGCTTATGAATTAGCTGTTGCTTTTGATAAGAAGATTCCAAACAATTGGAGGAAGAATAAGTGTGCTGGAAAAAACTGGTTTTATAAATTTATGAAAAGAAATAGGAGCATTTCTATTCGATCTGCTGAAGCAACGTCCTTGGCTAGAGCAATGGGATTTAATAAACCAGTTGTTGATAAGTTTTTCACAAATCTTACCGTTTTATATGAAAAATATAAATATACTCCTGCCCAAGTATATAATATAGACGAGACTGGCCTTACAACAGTCCAAGGCTCCAGTAAAGTTATAGTGACCAAGGGCCAAAAACAAATAGGGAAAATAACATCAAGTGAAAGAGGCACCCTTGTTACCATGATTGGAGCCATCAATGCAATAGGTAACTCTATCCCGCCTTTCTTAATATTTCCGCGGAAAAATTTCAAATCACATATGCTTAAAGGTGGACCACCTGGAGTACAAGGTGATGCTTCTCCCAGCGGTTGGATAAATAAAGAAATATTTCATAAATGGTTTCAATATTTTATCAACCACGCTAGACCAACGGCAGACTTCCCGGTTCTTCTACTGATGGATAACCATGAGAGCCATATTTCTCTTGACGTTATTAAAATGGCTAAACAAAATAACGTGCAGCTTCTAACATTACCGCCACATACAAGCCATAAACTCCAGCCCCTGGATAAATGTGTTTATGGTCCATTAAAACGACAATACAATAATGAATGCAATAAGTGGATAACTAACCATCCTGGTCTAAGAATAACTATCTACGATATAAGTGAGATTTAGGACAAGCCTATCCATTGGCTTTTACAACAAACAATATCGTATCGGCGTTCAAACACACTGGAATATGTCCACTCAACAGTGCCATTTATGATGAAAGCGAGTTTATTCCAGCATCTGTAACAGATCAACCTCTACTTCAAGAAAATACCCAAAACTCACCCCATGCAGGACCCTCAAATGAAGGACGTACAGATGTTGAAAATGCCAATGTAACACAAGGAACTCATTTATACTTTTCACCGGAGACTATTGCACCATATCCGAAAGCTACCATATGTAAGAAAACCACACTAAATAGAAAGAAAAGGAGCACAGAAATTCTAACTAGCACCCCAGTTATGGAGAAGTTTCAAACTGAAGAGATAGTAAAGAAAACGGTAGTAAAAAGAGCAGTTTTTCAAGATGAGGACGATTTACCCCTGAAGTCTCTGATACCAATTAAAAAAAAGAAAAATAACAAGCGGCCCAATTCCAGTTCTTCTAATGACAGCGACGATAATATTTCATATCTCGTCAACGTGTACCGAATCGTTTGAAGGGGAGGACAATATGACCTTAAATCAATTAGATGACATAAAGGTTAACAGTTTTGTCCTTGTAAGATTTCCTACAAAAAAAACTATCAAATATTACGTAGGTCAAGTTACCGAAATTCATCCTCAAGACGATGAATATGATGTGTCATTTTTACGATACCAGCATAAGAAGTTTGTTTTCCCCTTAGTTCCAGACATTTCCACCATCATGAAGAGGGATATAGAAATTGGGCTTCCTGAACCAAGTGTCATTGGGGGCACTTCAAGGATGAACAATTCATTTGTGTTTTCTATTGACTTAAGTAGTTATAATGTATCATAAGATTTCTTGTCTCCCGTTTCGTAGACATGTGTTTATACAGTTTGAAATTATTCATTTAGTTCATTTTTATACCAAATAATAAATATAATAACCATAAATAAATCCTTTATTTTGGTTTAAAAAGCAGTGACCATTGTTGGGGTATGGGGTGGCCAGTGTACCTTTCTTTCTCCAACAGTGGCCACATTTTTAAACTTTTAAAAAATATTACTTTTTTTTCCTAATTTATTTTTTTTTAATTTTACACGTAACATATGGTATAACTAACATTTCCAGGTTTCTATAAATATATAATTAAATAATAAAATGATTGAAATAGTTGAATTACAGCAACATATCTTGAAAGGTGGCCACTGTAGGGGGTTCTCCCCTATTATATCTTGTTATAAAGGCGTAATATAATATTTTTGCACTTGTAGGAGGTATTTCCCGATATTGTAGAGACATTAGACAATATGATATTCTTAAAGGCACTGTCAGGTATTTCGAGGTAGGAAATAACTATTTTAAGATACATAACACCTCTTTAAGTGAATAGGACACTAAGCAAACCCTTGTTAAAGAATCAACACTAAATTAAAGTCTAATAAATTTAACAGACAATTGTTCAACACTTTAGTAAGCCATATTTTGAGATAGAGTTTAAGTTTTTTTTCTTTATTGTCTACAAATTCAATGTACTGTAGTGATAAATGCATAAATATCTTTATTAGAGTGGACTAGTTTTAGATGTATTAGTCCGAATTTTGTTATATTCTGAATATTTTTTCAAAATGAAACTTCCTACTTTAATTTCTAATACATTGGTTTTCTATATTTATCTAATGAATTGGTAATAAAAATATTTTTTTATAATAACTTTCCAATATGTATTGTTTGTTTTAAGACTATTTTTAATAAAATGGTAATATGGTCTAAATAAAATAAGTTACACACTTATACTGTGTTAAAATTATTAAAATGCCTAATAGGATTTATTAAATCATTAGAAAATTATCATTAGAAAAATTAACAAATAAAAGTTAATACTTTTACCACTTAATTAGACCAGTTTATAAGAGTAAAAAATGAAAAATTAACCCTTTGACATTTTTTTTAGAACTTTGCATTTTAGGGTGCTTGGGCCCCATGTTTTCCCACTTCTGTCAGTCTGTCTGTATGCAGCATAGCTTAAAAAGTGTTTATCGAGTCCAATTTAAGTTTTCAACAGAATGGAAACATTTTGGTAAAAATCAAATATGGTGAAACAAAATGGCGACCTAATGAAAAAAAATTGCATAAAACTCAAGTGAGAAACAGAGACAGACTAGTAAAATTTTAGTCCGATTCTTGTATGACAAAACTAAATGATGGCCTAATAAATTATTTGAATATGCAGTAAATTGTAGTGACTATCTGTACGAGGGAAATTGATCGCCATTTAAAGTGATCCCTCTCTAATGCTACAAACAGCGTAATTTTTTACATGGAATGCTCTGTGTAAAAAACCCCTTTTGAGAAATACTTTATTTGTAACTGTTACGACTAAAATTTATATATTCAAAAATAATATGGCCATTTGTAGGCAGGTATTAATTTTAGTTTTTTAAATATCATAGGTAGGTATATCAGAAAATTTGTTAAAAATAGACAGGGTATTCATTTAATAAAAATGCATATTTTGTCACTCTCTATATATTTCAAAGATACTGATAATTACTATATGATTGGGAAGAAGAAAATTTACTTCGCATTTTTTTTCATTGCATTAAAATAATAAAATTACTGCACAGTTGATCCTATACCTAATAGAGTAATTTTATCATCTAAAAACTAAAAATTGACGTTTGAACACTTTACATAACAACCAAAAGAAACAGTTGGAACTGAAAAATGAATATTTCCACTTTAACTTATACTTTAACTTTTGGAAATGTTTAAAGATTCATACATAATACTACCCGTAACTAATTTCATAATGGTATCAATCTCTAACTCTCTATATCCCTGTAAATCAGTATCTATAAAATGCCTAAATATAATTATTTTTCTAGATTTAAGTGTAGTCATAAATCTTTAAGATATAAATGAAATAATTTTCCATTTTGATGATTATGAAAGTGACTGGAACTTCTTTAAATTTTTTTTTTAAAAAGTGTTGCAATATTTTATCATAAAAATCTATTCTATATTTATCACTAAATAAAAAAATATTACAATTGGACATTTTTAATTGTTCAAGTTGTTACAAGCTGAAATTAGTTTCCATTGCTGCTGATTTCTGGTGATACGTAAGTCCACACCATTTTCTTTTACAAAGGGTCCAAAGGATTCACACTGACTTGAAATACCTAAAAAGAAGAAAAAATATTGTAAAAAAATTGCTTTTCAAAAATTAAGCTATAAAGAAGGATATTTTAAATGAAATATGAATTAAAAAACTTTATTATTGATAAAATAGGTATATTTCTAATTTTAGTTAAAAATTAAATGCAATACTTAAGGAGCATATTCCCATTAAGAAAATAAGAAGAATATCCCTATAAATATGGCTTTTTAAACTTTTGTTTCTAACCAACAGCATGTATAATACCTCCACCCAATTTTTTTTTATTAACCATAACCGCTACATTAATTAATTAATTTTAGGTACTGATGTCCTATAGTAAACTACTGGACAGACGCAGTTATACATGCACATTTGTGGACAAAATTCAATTTTCAACCAGAATTTATATATTAAGTTGTGGTTTTCGATAATGCCTAATACTATATCTAAGCCATTTTCATTTTCTCAAAATGTTTATACACACTTTTACACACTCAAAAAGACAAACTGACAATAGTGTTGCATTGTTTGAAAACTCACCTGACACGCTTGCGCCCATAAGTGAAACGAGGATGTTGGGTGTGGTGTTTGACGACTGGCTTACGTGGGCTACTCATATTGATGCATTATGTAGTAGGCTTCGGAGAACCTGTTATGTATTAAGCTATCTTAGGAATCACTGTGGTCAGGACACTTTGTTGACTTTATACTATGCTAATTTTCACTGTCATGTCAAATATGGCATTTTGATTTGGGGCAGAGGTAAAGAAAGCAGACGGGTCTTTCTATTGCAGAAATACGCGTTAAGGATAATAGGGGGTCTTTCACATAGAGAGTCTTGCAGGACGCTGTTCAGGGGTTTAAAAATTTTAACAGTTTTTGACCAGTACATTCTGGAAGTATGTCTTTATGCATACAAAAATAAATTGCTACTTCAGTCAAATAGACCATCCCACAATTACAATACACGTGCTAAAGACCTGCTGTTGCCCGATAGTCACCGTACGTCTTTCTTTCAGAAAGGCACTTTATATGCTGCTTGTAAATTTTATAATGCACTTGATGATGATATTCGTAAGTCCCGCAGTATTCCTATTTTCAAAAATAAAGTCAAGAAATTGCTTTTGGGAAAAAATTGTTATTCTTTTCAGGATTTTTTGTATAACCTGACATGTTTTTGCTTTGTTTTTTTTTGTACCTTTGACTTTTTCTCCAATTATTGTACAGTGTATATTTTTTTGTATGTTGCACTTTTCAATTGAAGAAATAAAACATTATTATTATTATTATTATTATTATTATAGACACACAATGACTATTACAAAACGAAATATTATATTGTTCTTTTCTACCCAGGATAATCCACATCTGAATACCAAAAAACTTTTTACTTTAAACTAACTTTCATGATTCATCAGATCAAAAGGTCATTTGAGAGTTTAAAAATTAAGGAAACTTATTAAATAATGACAAAAGGTCTGTTATTACTTAAATTTATTTAGATATTAATGAATTCTAATGATGCGTTTGAAGTTAGTTCAAAGTAAAAAATATTCAAAACAGTTTTTTATAAGTATAATTTTTTTATTTATATTTTGACATCTAGATACAGTTTTAACTATAGAAAAGAACACAATAATTGTAGAATTTTTTCACTATTATTTTCTAAGAATACAAAATATTACTGAATAGAAGAAATAACATAACCTATATTTTTTTTAGCTGGCCCCATTTAATGCAACATTAAAGGAATCTGAAGTTAGCAATTATATCAGGTTTCGTACCTTTATCTTTAAAGATTACCCCAAAAAATTGATAAAAACCATTTTAATAGGCAAAGCTCAAGGCAAGAAATTCGTCCTCTCTCTCTAAACTGATATATTTATTATCGGTATGAAAAGACTAATTTAATTAGATAATAATATACAAGGTGTCACATTTAAAAAATCCATGTTATGTAGTTTTTTCTACTTTTCAATAATTTTTTGAAATATTTGATATTCTTAGACCATAATATAGGAATAATCCTACAAATTTTGAAATTAAAATTTTTATTTTAGTTTTCTAAAATTAAAGATGGAGTCAAAATTTAAATGAAAGCCCTGTACAACAGTTGCATTTATATATTTAGAGACATTTCCTTTATTCATAACTGAGTTAAGAAATAATAGTTTGATACAAAAGTTGAGAAAAAAACATGTTTAAAAAAATTTACAATTTTGTTGAAAACACCCTGTACATAAAAAGCTAAAAAAATAAAAAAAAAAACAAGGAAAACTTTTTTACAAGACACTCTGTAAAACAACTCATTTAAGACCTCTGCATTTACATCCTCTAGGCCATAAACTCCATACTTAGTGCTAGACCGTAGGGGCGACCCTAGACACCTGTTACTGAAAGGGGGGAGGAGGACGCTTGCCTCCCCTGGAAAATGTATATATTTTATATTACATATATAAATTACATTTATATACCAAATGGACTATGCATGACCTTTTTTGGTTTTTTTTTTCATCAGTTTCATCAATATCCCAAAAAAAGACATCACCTCCCCTATGCCCCCCTTAGTTACGCGCCTGCTAGACAGTGTCGAAAACCGCAACTAAATATGTTAATTTCTATTGATGAAAAATTGAGACCTGAATATTGTCTAAAAATTTCCATGTTTAAGTTCATCATTTATATGTCACAATGTCACAATCTAGTGGTATTCTAAAAATTATACTGAACAAAGCCTATAAGAATGGATGAATTGCGAGGTGGCAACTAGGACCACACATAAATTTTATAAAACTAGCTTGAGGGAAATTCCCTAAATTTTATATATGTTGTAGTTCTTGACTTTCTGAACAATAGTTATCATAAACAACTCCAAATCTTTCAAAATAGAGACAGAATTGAATTTATAAAAAAAAGTTATTCTGAAAAAAAAATCGAGAAAAAAGTTTTTCTTGTTACAAAATACAGTTTTCACTTTTTTATTTTCAGAGACCTTAGTCAGTTATACTTTATTTGATATGATTAAAAAAGGCAACATACAGATGTTTCAAGTAAACTGAAGCTTAAAAAATAAAATTTTAAACAAAACGAATTACAAATTCCTTTTTTAGTTCTATGTATGGTCTTTTTTAAGGTATTAAACTTCAGTTTCCCAAATTACATATAAACCAGATGTTTTATTCTTTAATAAAACAAAATAGTCCATAATAAAAAAAAACAGCAGCTGCACCTTATACCACATTTTTGGGACATCCTGTATAAATATTTAATATATCCTTGCAAAATGTACTTGTAGCAACCTAGTATCTTCCAGTACCTAACAAGGTATCCCAGAATTACATAATAATGGATTTGAAATAACCTCTTCTAGTCAAAAATGGTAAACAAAGTAAACTTAACTTACAAAAAATAAGGTTTCTTCATGATATAGGTATATTGTATATGATGTATATTCTTTTCTCTAAAATTAAGTTTGGTTCACTTTTGTTCCTTTATGTATATCTATGTAGTTTTTTTTTTATTTTTAACACATCTGATATTTTATACAGATTTTATGTACAGGATGTCTGGTATATTTTAAACGGTACCCTAGAGACTTTGTTATGAGTTATCAAAAAGCTTAAATATAAAAGGGCAATTTACAAGAAAAACAAACAAAAGGTAATCGGAAATTTAGCAAATGGGCATCGACTTCGTTATTTTAAAAGGCACCACCTGTATAATAGATACTTCTCAAATGGTCTCTTCTTGCTAATTATTAATAATAGACTAAGTTTAAGACCTTTATCTCTAAAGATATGCAAAGCAATGTATTCCCACTGACTCCACTATATTGGAGCTTTCTCCATCTCTCTCCTACACATTGCCTCTTATGGCAGGGTTTTTCTAAAATTTCTCTGTTATCTTTAGAGATAAAGTTTAAACCTAATATATTTATAATCGGCAAGAATGATTAATGAATGATGATTCCATTCAAACCCAAAAACATTTGTATTTAAAGTTTTTTGAAATAGAATAAGGTCTCTAGGGTACCGTTTAAAATATAACCAGGCACCCTGTGCAATTTTACATAAGAATAAACAAATAAATTCCATTAAACATAATGAACTTATTAAGTTATATAATAATTATTTTTTTAAATAGAATATTTTTATTGTTATGCGAAACTTCAAGAGGGATTCATAGATTTAAATAAAAGACTAATTTAAAAATACACATTAAAAATTGCAATTAGCAAAACCCAAGGAAAAACACACACTTCAAACATATTTGTGTCACACTGTAAGGAATTAGACAAACATATAAAACATAACGAGGTGTCTAGCACAAAGTTTAATGGATGATATAATAAAAAAAAAGTGCAGTGCACCATTCATCAGTTGAGTTGCTATGCATTATCTTGCTGCTGTTTTCCGACAGAATATTAGTGCAAAAACAATTAGTCAAATCAAACAAGGTTTCAAGCGTTAAACTCTGTGAACTGACGATTTGTTATAATAACGAACTCATAGGTATGTTTTGCAGTAGACTTTGCTAAACATAAGCTTATGAATTATACTAACCTAACCTGTTTAAGCCTAATGTTATAGTAAGTTTCTTTATAAAAAAAAACAAATTAATCACAATTAATACTCACACAGGTATATATCTTCTACAATCAAAATGGTCGAGTTCAAATTTGAATCAAGAAAACAGCTTATCGCGGAATTTGTAATTGTGCTTTGGTGATTGTTCTTTCTTATATTGACTAAGTATGTGAAAGGTAAATGAAAATACTGTATCAAATACTTGAGATCACTTCTTGTATCATTCCCTTCTTTTTAGTGTCATATTCTGCAAAAGCTGTAAAAATATTGCTATAATCAATAAATGTGCCATACACCACATACTGTGTAATATAATATAACTAATTATTTCCCTTCTTTAATAATTATAACATTATATAATTCCGACTATAGTTCTTTTAAAGAAAAACAAAGATTATTTCATTTTCCCCTCATATATAATGCCGAAGAAAATAATAGCTTACGCTATAAATTTTTTTTTGATAATACCTGTTAAGGAATACTTTTGTTTACAAGTTATACATAGACCTCGACATAGACAATGAAATATAATTTTAGCAAATACATTCTATTTGCTTAAAAATATACAAATTCATGCCTACCTGCAACAGTCTCAGGTATCACCATTATGATAATCTAGATTCAACTGTCCTTATTGCTTCTTTAGTCTTTCCATCAATAGAAAATATTATTCTTAAATTCGTTCCTAGTTACTGGAATTTATGTTCAATTTTGCAATACTTAAATACACCATTATTAAACCACTGTTATGTTTCCGCAAGTGATCCATCAGCTGTTTGATTTCCTTGTTTACTGTGTATTTGTGAACTACAAAAGTTAGGTTAGGTTACGAGAGACCAAAATTAAATAAAATACTGTCATGTTCTTAAAATAGGGAGGTCCATTACCCAGTAACAACGGGCATTTATAACCTAGACTAAGATTTTTATTCTTACTCTAAGTTTAAAACGCTTTGTTGTTCTCTCGAGGAACGCATTTCGCCTATATTATTGATGATGCGACCATACTTTGGCATAACAGGGACAGTAACGTCCTAAGTGAGATTATTAAAAATGATATAAAGATAATTAAATGTTGGTGTGATTCAAATCAATTATCCTTGAACCTTACGAATATAGTCTCTTTTGGGTGTAACTTGGATGATATAAGTTTGGATGATTCTATACTGGACAATATAACAGAAAATAAATTCCTAGGTCAATACGTTGATAACCAGTTAAAGTTAGAATTTCATATAAAGTCCATTGAGTCCAAAGTTGCTTCAAGTTGTTATGCCATTAGAGTAATTTCAAACAATTTAAATGATTACAGTACTGTAAGGAGTGTATACTTCTCCCTAATGGAATCGCACTTGCGCTATGGCATTTGTTTCTGGGGGGTATGCTCCATGCAACTTTTCGAAAGTGTTTTTATTCTCCAGAAAAGGGCTGTGCGATATATGTGTAGAGCAAGGGTTCGCGATTCATGTAAACCTTTATTTGTCAAGCATGGTATATTGACGTTAGCTTCTTTGTTTATTTTAGAGACTGTGTGCTTAATTTATAAAAAATATAAACACCAAAGTCAGTTAAGAGATAGGCATAACTATAACTTTAGAGACCCTGATTTGCTTTTACTACCTATCCCCTCTAACTCTCATATAAAAAGCTCAATCATTTATAATGGTAAGAAATTGTTTAACCACTTACCCCAACACCTTAGATTGATACCATCTTTGGTGAAGTTTAGAAAGGAGGTTAAAAAACTTCTTTGTGTGAGAGCCTATTATCAAATTGATGATTTCTTTACAGACAGATTTTAGACACTTGTATAGTAGAACTGTAATGATTTTATATTTTAAGTTTTTTAAATGTGTGACATCTTGTTAGGTATATGTTGTTTTAATCTTTATATGTTGTTTTAATAATATGACTAACTGAATATTTTATATATTTTTATTTTGGTAGATTATTATCCATTTGGTACATTATTTGGTTCCACCTGATATCATGTTTCAACATTGTTTCTCTGTACAGCTTTGTCAACGAGATTTTCGTAAGACAATAAAGCATTTTGAGTTTGAGTTTGATTTTATTATATTATTTTTCTGTGAAAGGCGCCCCCCGTTTCAAAGGCGGATAGATGTATGATGTTTATGTGGTTGCATAACAACTGCGGTGCTGGATTAGAATAGATGGAATAGATATTAACATAGGTCCCCCTTTTCTTTAAAAAATAAGATAAGTAATATAGAATTTTGCACCATATAGCAAATAATTTAATTAATATTTAAACAGAATATTCACAACTTTGTTAAATATTTCTTAAAAAGAAGTACATTTTGATGATAGCGTTCTATGTTTTCCCTTACTTCTAACAAAATGATCAAATCAGGAAAGAATTCACTGGATTAAAAATAATTCATAATAACTAAAATATACAGGTTTCGTAATAATATGACATAGATAATATTTTTTAAACATATTAGCTTACCTTGTTTAATTTGAAGGATTTTTTTACGAGTTTCGTATCTTCCCTGCCTATTTGGAGGTACCATGTTTTCATGTTTTTCTTGAATATTTTGGCATCTGTTGATTACTTACGGTATGATGTATATGCTGATATATCATGGCTTAGCTTTCAAGTAATCAAAATTATTTTTTATCTTACGAAATTAAACTCAAAGGCAGTATATTTTGATATTATCAAAAACTTAAGAACTGACAGATTCGAAAAATGGCTGCTTTAGTAATAGTTGGTTTTTAATGAACCAGGATCGGACAATCCGATTGTCATGCCGAACAGCTCTCCGAATGGAGAAAATTTTCGTTAACTAACGAAATGATAAGTGCAAAATCGCACCCCAGATCTGATTATCATGACAATATTTTGCTTATTTCAATGTCATTTCATAATGTGACATTTACGACAAATTATTTGGACAATTGTTGCTTATGGCGTAACTGGCAATTTAGACCTTCTAAATTTAAACCTCTTTAGCGATTACAGGTGTAAAAGTTTAACAAAGCCTCATTCAAATTTTCTTGGCAAACAAACCTACACTGTGAAAAAAATCGAATTTAAATTCACAGTTACGCCTGCATACACTTAAAATAATGCGGGAATGTGATTTAAATGAATAATTGAAGACATTAAAGTCTTATAAAAACCACCTTTAAACTTTTGTAACGAAGTCACAAAATTTTATTTCTATCTTATGCAGAAATGCCTTACTTCATATTAATTCTATTGTAAGTAGGAAGAAATGTTTTATTTATTAGGATAGCCGTAACTTTCTTACTTTTCATGCTAGAGAATCCATTCATGGATAGATGTAAATCGCATAAATTACCCAAAATATATGTAATATTAAAACTGTCGCGAAAGGCTGGGAAAATATTTTTCCATTTTCCTAAGGCAGATTGCATTGTCAAATGCTGGTTCGGATGAACGCATCGAGAATCTCCCTGCCACGCGTTAGCTCAACGGGAGTCCCCCACCCTTCTCAAATTCATTTAAAAATAGCGGACGACAGTAAGTCAAGTCACTTGGCCTTCGGCGAAAGATCCCGGGGCCCACAACCGAGGACGACTGAGAAAATACCAGTTGTTCTGACCGCCGAATTCTCTCAAGGTGAGGTACCGCACAAATTGACATTTTTTCGAGCAGCCTAGAAGTCCGTCCTGGGTGAAATTATTAGATGCAGAAAATGTCTGCATCTATGATTTTACCGACGGGCACTAAGGTCTGTTCTCTTTAATGTTAAAAGTAATGCGACCCTGTTTATTTGTTTTCTGCACAAATTGACATTTTAGCGATCCGCCTGTATGTCCGTCCTTGATGAAATTTTTAGATGCAGTAAATGCATCTATCATTTTATCAACGGGGACCAGGGTATGGTTTCTTAAATGTTGAATTTATCCGTCCTAGCTACATGTATTTTCCGTTTCTTTTGATTGATTAACCGAACGTAGAATTTTGTATGCATACGCACCGTTGCATCCGTTTTTCACTTAACACAGCCGCCGACCATAACTCTGTAAATAGTTGATTTTGCTTTAATAGAGGCATACGTTACACGCTCCTTAAGAATTCCGAGTTACCATTCTTTGTTTAACTAATTTTGTATAAACGAGAATTAATGTATAGAAAAGCTATTCCTTGTAAATATTAAACAAATAGAATTTAGTTTAAGATAGGGTTATTTTCGTTAGTAATAGGATTAGCAGTATTATAATCAGATTTTGATGTTTATCAATTTCAGAAGAATAAAGAAAAGGTTAGTTATAGATATTTAGTGGAAATAAATTTATTATTTATAAACAAATCCCTGTTTCACTTCTCCACTGTATAAAAGCTACCTTGCGGTAAAGAGTTTCCCTCTTTCTCTCTATAAAAAGGGGGTGGCGCCCGAGTCTAGCCGAAAATAAATGAAAGAAAATCAAAATTAACGTGGGGCCATAAATGGACGTCACACTTTTTAACAAAAGAAACTACACTGTGGGAAAAATAAGATTAGTATTTAGAATAACGCCTATATTTAAGACCTTAACAAAGCTAGATTCAAATTTATTGGCAGACGAAACTACACTGAGAAAAAATCAAAATTATATTTACATTAATGCCTATATAGACACTCATTAAACTCATGTGCACTGTGCAAAAATATTGGAATTTAAAATGACACCTATGTTTATTACAATTGAAGTCAGGTGGCAATATGTCTTAGGTGAGTTACTAGTAACCTTAAGACGTTAACAAAACCATATTCAAATTTTTTTGGCAAATGAAACTACACTGAGGCAAAGGCTGAATTTAAATTTACATTAATGTTTGCATACACTGTAACTAAAGTTTCGAGGCAGTATGATTTAAATGAGTCGTTGGGACCTTAAAGCCTTACTAAAACCCCCTTCCAACTTTTTTGGCTGACCAAACTACACTCCGAAGAAAATTGGAATTTAGAAGAAAGCCTATAGGGTCAATATGGGTAATTGGAGATGAAATAATTTTAAAATTCGCGTTTTTGGCTGATTAAATATAGATTTTACATAGAAAAATTGTTTCTAGTGCAAATTGCATGCCATATTTGTGAGGTGAGACTTTAAACAACATATTTTTATATGAATTGCTAATATATTAGTTGTTTTTTCCATAATATGGCTCGTTCTCTATTACCCGAGGATTTTAAAGAAAAAACAGGATTTCGGGGATAATTGCATACAAGTAAATTCTCATGCAATTGAAATAAGGGACTTTATAGAAGTAGATAAACATCTTATTAAGAAATACAAAATGTTAACATAACTAAACATCAATAAATTCCTTATAAACCGAAATCTAAATGGTAACATATCCTTCGTAGGACTGATGGGTCTTGCGATTTGGAGCTTGAGGCTTTATTACAGGCGGCAGTTATAGTTTGATTGGGTGTTTCCTTAGAAATATTTCTGTATAGAGGATCAGATGATGATTGGGGTTCATTGTATTAGTTATTGCATTTATCTGCAAGTCAACATTGTTATTATTAGTGCCATCCTCGGTGCCATCATTGGGGACTGTAGATGAAAGTATTTTTTCTCGATAAAACTTAAGCTGTTTGGAATCAAATTCTTTTTCAGGAAATTTGGCAGGATTCAAGGGGTATACACCAGTACTCTCAAATCCCGAAATGATATTCCTAGATATCATAGATTCTTCCCAAGTTGCGGAAAGGAATTTGACAAACTTATTTTTTGTGAAATGACCGTTATCTTGCCCCATCATTTGTTTCCCGTAGGCAACCAATTTGTGATCCCATGTATACTTCACAGACTTGAAAACACATTTGTCTAATGGTTGAAGCCTGTCAGTCAAATGGTTCGAAAATTTTATTAACTCAATAATATTTATTACGGCCTCAATAATCTTCACGCTTATATGACTACAGTGACCATCAAATAAAAGTAGAGCTTTCTGTTGTGGCTTGTTTTGTTTTACGTGAAGTTGATTTACATGAGGAATAAAAACATATGTGAGCCATTGGTGGAACTGCGGCTCCTCCATCCATACATTCTTACTTGTGGCTTGTAGCGTTCCTGCTAAAGCCTTATTCGAAATCCACCTGGCTTGTACAGCCACACCCCTAAAAATAATCAAGGGTGACAGATAGGTACCATCAGCTGCAATGCAAGCAAGGACTGTTGTGTTCTGTCCTCGGAGCCTCCAGAAACACGATATAGAGCTTCTTCTTTCACTCCAACACCTTTGATACGCGAAGGATCACTGTTAAAGCCAGTTTCGTCGGCGTTAAAGACAAATGATGACATACCAGGCAGATCTAGCCCATTTTCTTGAACAGTTTTAATTTATGATAAAAATCAAAAATGATATTGGGTTTTCTTGCATCTTTGTGAAGTTTTTGAAGGTGCTCAGGCTTTTTTAGAGATAACGTAGGATGTCGCAACATAAATGAGCGGTACCATTCCTCCCCACGAGTAAAATCTTGTTTTTATATCATTTAATCTGGAGGAGAATTATTATGTTTGTATTTTTTATGTGCTGCTTTTTTTTCAAAAATTAAATTCTTTAGCTATTTTTTAGATTATTTTTGTGAACTACCTATCACTGAGCATGAGGTTCTAGAGGCAGTTAATAAACTAAAGGGGAATAGAGCCATAGGGCCTGATGGGGTGCTTGGATATGTCATGAAGGGCTGTAAGGAATTCTTGCTAAAGCCACTATCTCATATTTTCAATGTAAGTTTTCGAACTACAACATATCCTAGTATTTGGAAGACCGCTAAAGTAATACCGGCCTTCAAAAGTGGTTCAAAAGAACAACTAGCAAATTACAGGCCTATATCTATAATAAATGCCATCTCTAAGGTATATGAGATAGTGATATTCAATAAGCTTTATGATGAGGTGAAGTATTGTATTTCTGCCCATCAGCATGACTTTTTACCAAACAGGTCCACAATGATAAATCTTACGGCTTTTGTTTAATACTTGCATGAAGCTTTCAATAAGAAAAATCAGATAGATGTAATCTTCACAGATCTTGAGAAAGCGTTTGATAAAATAAAACATAGTGTTGTCATCAGGTCTTTAAAACAAATGAATGTGAGGAATAACTTGGTGTTCTTGCTTAGTTCATATTTATGTGACAGGAAACATGTTGAAATAAGTGGTGCAAGATCTGAAATGTACAGTAATACGTCTGGAGTTCCTCAAGGCTCAAATTTGGGTCCGCTCTTATTTGTAATTTCTATTAATGGCTTGTGCCAAGTGGTTAAGAATGCAAGAGCATTATTATTCGCGGATGATTTTAAGATTTTTTTTAGAGATTATAACTGATGATGATTGTGATCGATTGCAAGATGACCTCGATAATGTGTGTTTTTGGTGTAATGAAAATGGATTTATATTAAATGCAAAAAAGTGTGCAAAAATGACATTTTCATTAATTTATTTCATAAGAATGTTGTCAATTCATTAAATAAGAATGTTGTCAATTCTGAATACAAGATTAATAATGTTGTATTACAACCTTGTAATATGCAAAAGGATTTAGGTGTTTCTTTAGATAACACACTTAATTTTACCGAACACATAGTGACAAAAATCAATGAGTCACATAAAATAATGGGTTTCATTTTCAGGTCCACCAAGTGCTTTCATGTAGATATATGCCTTAAGCTCTTTGATAGCCTTGTATTGCCTAAACTTGATTATGGCTGCATAATATGGTCCCCTCAATATGAAATCTGGATTAAGTCCATTGAAAGAATTCAGAGAAAATTTCTTAAATACCTATTTTACAAAAGATATGGCTATTATCCTTCTCAAGGGTATAGTCACAATCAATTATTGTCTATGTTTGATAGACTATCACTCTCTAGACTCTCTAGACTATCACAGAATCGTAGAATAAAAATATGTTTGGTGCACTTCTACAAATTATTGAAAAATCATGTAGATAATGCTGATATAATATCTCAGCTGCCATTTTTGGTTACTCTTGGATATACAAGAAATAGAAATACGTTCTACCTGCAATTCCCCAGGACGCAACTTTATAAGAACTCACCTGTCTACAGAATGTGTGACTTGTTTAATAGATTTGCAAGTGATTTGGACCTAGCTACTCTCAGTTTGGAGCAGTATAGGGCGGCCATAGAGATTAAATTATTGGCAACTCAGGAACAAACTTAGTTAGTTTTTATACTGTATTAGTATTTAGAGTAAGAATGTACAGTTATTTTGTAAATATTTAGCTGTAGATGCCTTATATTGAAATAAATAAATAAATAAATTTGTGACCATAAATTCTTTTGGGTACAAATAAATCTATTACAATATTAATAATAGTGTAAAATTTTTCTAATGCGCGGTGAATATCATTTGAACGTAAACTGATACTTGCTAAATATAAATTAATGCGATCATAATTTGCTAAATGAAAATCTAAATACTCATAGTCATAAGGCATATATTCTTGTTTCATCGCCAAATTAAACTCAAAAGTCAAAGAAGGGTGATACTTGTCAATAGAAACAATAGAATTGCTGGAAGTTGAGACATGAGTATCCCTCATGTTAGTAAACACCAAATCTAAGTAATTATTTATAACATTGGAAATATTAAGTCCTAACACTGGAACCTGTGGTGGAAGATAGATCAAAATACAAGAGTTCTAACCACACTACACCACAACTTGTTACATTCTGGACGCGCGTTTCGCTAACCAAGTTAGCATCATCAGCAGATGATATAAACTGAAGTTTATATCAGTTTATATCATCTGCTGATGATGCTAACTTGATTAGCGAAACGCGCGTCCAGAACGTAACAAGTTGTGGTGTAGTGTGGTTAGAACTCTTGTATTTTGAATTGGAAATATTATTAATTTGATACAGATTAAAATAAGCCACAAAGTCTGATAAAATTTTTGTTTGCTGAGATAAATTGCCTATAGCTCTACAACCATAGTCATCATTCACCCATGATACATTAGCTAAATTAAAATCACCAACAAGTATAACATTGTCTATGTCATTATCACTCGATACATATTCTAACGATGTACAATAAGATTCAAAGATATCGGGCGACGATTTTGGTGGTAAATAGACAATGCTAACCAATGTTTTTTTACCATTCATGTTTAATATGACAAACAAACTCTAGAAATCATCATTATCACATTTTACAGACTTTACAGATAAATGTGACTTAACCGCAATCAACACTCCACCTCCATGAAGACACATGCTGGTTTTAACAGAACGGTCACAACAAATAACATTAAAGCTGGTAAAGCCCAAATCACTATCCAATACTTTATTGTTCAGCCATGTTTCTGGGAACATAATAACATCAAAGTCACAGATCTCTGTTGAACGATTTAAAGTATTCAGTTTAGTTCTTAATCTGCATACATTTTGGAAATAACATTGTAGTTCGTGCGCTGACTCTACTACTCCCCTATTCCCTTGTGTATCCTCATATGAAAATTTACATTTGTTGTACCTTTTTCAGTTGTAGTAAATGAATTAAAACCACTTAGTGATTGTTTCGTATATGAGCTACTAATATCATCATATTCATTTGTACATGTGTTAATAGAAATACTAACCAAATGTTTCACAATATCAATCTTATCATAAAAGCTAGGAATTCCATGTAGATATGATGTCATTATAGGAACAAATGAATGAATATTGATATTCATGTGACCATAGATGAATAAAAGTATTTTGTTGAATTATAAAATCATTCAGAATAGGTCGATTATTTCTATCAATTCCTATCAAAATTAAATTTGTATTTGCCGTTTCTCTAAATAATTGCTCTATCTTATTCTTATCTGTACCCTTACCAACCATGCAATTCTGAGCACCCAAAAACAAAAACTCACAGTCCTTAATAAATGTTTTAGTTGAAAGTATACATATGTCAACTAGTTTATCAAAAAGCCTTATAAAGTTTATCATCGAGCCACTGGCAATTGACATCCATTGACTCGTTTGTCTGTCGCTTAAAAATTGATAATGTTCCTCTCGCAATATTATCTCCTGCAATCAAGATCTGGTTTCTTTTCTTATTATTTATTCTTTTTTATGAAGCTTTTAAAATTATACCTCACTGGGAGGAGACAATGTGTAGTCGGGGCAAACAGATGATGGCACAATAGTAAGATCAACTTCTGGCTTGAGAAAAAGAGGGGTTCCCCAGGGGTCAATTCTGGGTCCTCTACTGTATATTATTTATATCAATGATATTACTCATTTTATTAATAAAATTATTTTGTATGCTGATGATACCTAGATAAGATAGAAGAGAACATAGATACACTAAATAAGTGGTTCACAGCAAACAATCTCATGCTAAACGTATCGAAAACCCAAATTATAAACTTTAAATTCAGGCTCAACAAACCTTTATCTTTCAACTGTGGTGACACTATTGTAACGGCTCTGGATGCAGTGTCTTTCTTGGGCATACTCCTGGACCAGAGATTAGATTGGAGGGCACATGTTTACAAGATTGCAACAAGCATGAGCCTATATTGTTTTGCACTGAGAGTATTGCAGAATACAGTGGGTGTTGATGCTTCCATTTTGGCATATCATGCCTATGTCCAGTCTCGTCTGAGATACGGAATAATTTTTTGGAATAATTCCACTGAGGCAGACAGGGTCTTCCAAAAGAGATGTTTGAGGATTTTTTTCAACATGGATAGATGACAGAGTTGTAGAAATGTCTTCACATCAAATAACATTTTAACTTTATACTGCCTCTATATTTTGGAGTTTGTCAATTTTATACTGACAAACAAACACATATTTGCAGAATTAAAAGGTCAGCATGATAATGACACCAGGTACAAGAAAAATCTAAAATGTAAAAAAGCTAACTTTAGCTTTATAGAAAAAACATAAAGTACAATATTTTAAAGATTTGGAACAAATTGCCAGTTAGATTCAGGAATGAACCACACTCAATACTTAAAGCAAAATTAAAGCGGTTTCTTATAATGAAGGATTATTTTGGCCTTAACGAATTCTTGAATGATGGGGAAGTAAATAGATCACTCAGTTGATGATTTTCGTGGTGTAAAATTATTCATGTACTTATGTAAAACTAATCATGTACTTACTTAGGTGTGTTTTTTTTAAGTATTAAAAATCTCTGTAGTATGTTAAATTTAATTTTCATTCTTATACTGTTTTTAATGTTTAATTTTATAATATGATAAGAGCATAATTATACTGTTTTTATGTTTATTTTTGTATGATAAAAGTGTAAAAATTTTACTTATTTTAAGATGTTGACAAGCTCTTAGGGTAAGAGAAACCATTTCATGTATCTCCTTATAGATCAAATAAAAAAATATTTGTTACAACCTGGTTCTGTTTGTCATGAGAGGTGGGTTGATTTAAAGTTATAATGGCACCATTCTTTTCAAGAAATTTCTTCGGTGACATCAGATTTTTTTCTTTAATGTCAAATAATTCTTTTTTAGCCCTCTTTAAATAATTCCACAAATTATCTCTATCTACAGTTAAGGTCTCAATACTTGTAAGAAAGTTCTTTTTTTGGGACATTTAATTCTGCTATTTCAGAGCTCAGGTTTTATTTTTTCATCTAAGAGATTTATTTGTTCAAGTTGTTGGTCATTTTTATCCATTAATTTACGCAGCTTACTTGTAAGATTTTGCTGTGAAGAAAAAACAGAGTCCTCAAAATCCTGAGTATGCCTTTTAAGACGCGCGATATAAGTGTCTTTTGCGGTCAATTCAGATGAGAGTCTTTCAATTTCCTCTTTCAAATCCTTTTCTCTTTCAATGTTGTCATCTTGATTTATACCATACCTGTAGATATATAACTGTCCTTCCTCTTACCATCTAATTTGGCTTTTTCAGAGCTTCCAGTGCATGCCTTAGGTCTGAGACATCTTTTAGTAACGTTTTGCAACCTCCACAAAAAAATAACACTTTCCTTTTACTATTGCTTATAACAATGCCGAGGCATTCAGTAGTTGTAAGGCCAGCACAATTTTCACAGAAACTCGTTTTACAAGAGTCACAATTAACACCAAATATTTCATCCTCCTGTGGACGGGCTTTAAATATGCATTTATTATTACACTTTGAAGAAGTTAGAATGGACATCTCAAAAGAAATTTATAGACTCTGCAATCAACCACTCAATCACAGTCTTCCATTTAACAAATTCTGAAATCCGGTCCTGTGTTTCATTCATTCAAGATCTTAGACAAGGAAAGAGAGAGGACGGGTAACAGGGAACGAAAATTATGATTGTTTGCCACCAGGCAAATCCGCACATAGGCGTATCCGAAAGGCAAACGTAGATTACTTATGCAAACGATAAAATTGTTTACTAAATGCAATTTACTAAATAAAATGTTAAGTTTCTAATAATCAAAATAAAAGAAAATTTTTTTAAAATAAAAAACTCCTTTATTGACCCTACCAATTGAATATGATTTAGGCTCTTTGATTGAATATTGGAAAAAATTGTTATAAAAATTCAGTTTTAGGTATACTTTAACTGAATATATTTTTAGGTACTCTTTAGTGTATATTTTGATATTTTTATAAAAGCTCCAAACCAATGAGTAAGATGACTTAAAAAAACAACAATATATTTTTTCAAACTTTATCTAACAAAATGATTTTTTATTATATAAGAACAAACATTATACACAGTAAGTAAAAATATAAACCTTATCGATTATTAAAGTTTAGGCCACATAAAATAAAATATAATGTTCTCAAACATTAACATTTTTTTATTATGCAACAACAAGCAGTATATACATAGCAAGTAACAAATATAAATCTTATTAATTATTAAAATTTAAATCACGTTGCATTATTCACTAATATAATAAAACAAAGACATTTAATAATATACATATTTCACTTTTTAAATTTTACATACTGTATGCATGCATGGAAACACACAATCTACATAATATTGTAACGAATAAATATATAGTCATTTATCGTTGAGAAAATTCTCATAAATGACGCAGACATGATTTACATAAAATTATAATTTACAAGAATAATATCTACTACCTAACATCTAAAAAACTAAAATTTACTGTCCTTTAAAAATTATGGTTTTTGTCAGATGGTTTCGAACAGGATCTAATATTTCAGACCTCCTCTTTGTTATAAAATGTATTCGAATGTTGAGGTACTTTGAAATTACAGATTCTGTTAGAAAATAAATATGGTTACTATTACAATTTAAAACATGGTCTTTTAATTCACTAAAATAATTATTTTGAATACAAACAAACATGATTTTATTCTTTAAAATATTAACAAAGTTATTTTTTGTTAAGTTGGGTTCATTAACCCTTAAAAAATGTTCAGACACTTTGCAGATTTCTATAATGTTTTTAGAAGGATATGAGAGCCCACCGCGGTCCTTTTTTGTTATTAAAGAATTCAAGAAATTTTCCTTATTACCACATAAAGCTCCTAAACATTCTTCGCATTTGATTTTTTTTGATAGTTGCAGAGATACAAAACCAGCAATATATATAACAATTTGCAGTGAACAGTTACTTATAACATTGGTATTCATTATATATTCATGTTCACTCCAGATTGTTTGTAGATCATAGGTTTGATCATCCTCAGAAAGGTCGAGTCTAGATTCATTTATCATATTAATATTTGAATCAATATTTTTGAATCTACTAGGGCCAGATAAAATAGGAATTTCCTCAAGTGCAATGGAATTTCCCATTCCACCATCCCGAATCTCTGCCCTGACCAATAATTTTTTATAAGCAGCAGTAAACTGACGACTGGTAGGGTTATTGTTCCAACCACCTTTAGCTCGAATAGAGCTAAAAAAAAGCTCCAAGTGATCCTGACTGACTTTATATAAAGGAAGATACATTAAACTTTGCTTTTCTACTATCAGATCATTATACATAGCTAATGCACTTTTTAAGGATATTATTAATCCCAAGAACCCCGTTTTTCTTCTAGAGTGTATTACCAATTCCCCATCAGAAAATGTTAAATTAGAAATATATTCAATAGCATTGATAATAAAATTTGTAGTAACAGTTAAATTCTTTTCACATAATGCTTTTTTGTATCCTGGAGGGATTATAGATCTACTATTTAAAACGTCAAAAACATTGTTCATTATTTTAATAAATTTGCAAGTTGGTTCACATCCCCTGAATTCTTTAAGTCCTAACTCTTTCTCACAATAAGACAGAGAATCCGCAACCGAGTTACTTAAAAGCTGTACTGCTAGTTTGACCTTCATCTTCTGCTTGAAAAAATTAATATGTGCATGTCGAAGCTTATTACCTAGATGTAACCCTTCTGAATTTTGTAAAGTAAGTAAATTTTCAATAAACTCCCATTTAATAAATCCTTTGTCTTTATCAACCAAAACTTTTTTTTCCCCAAAAGTGTTTCTTACTAATTTGAGCATGTGACAGTAATCCCAAAAAATATAAATTTTTTCATTTAATGTAATAAAAGTTTTATTATCATTTAAATCTACGTTACAACCTAAAATACTGGCCATGGCAATGTTCGACGGGGCCCCATCGAAAGTTATGCTCACAACATTTGCTCCAGTTTCTTGAAGCAATTTTACACATTGGGACACGAGACTACTTTTTTGATGTCCATTTAGGCTATCTGTAAAAAAATATCCCACTGGCAATTTCCATCGTCCATTAATAGCATTCACTAATAACACAAACGCTTCTTTTGCAATTGCATTGTCATCGTCTTGAAGGTCAACCCCATAACTAACATACTCAGAAAATTTTTTGCCATCCCACTCTAAATGTTTTCTAATGCACATTTCGTCCATTATTAAAGCCAAATAAATAGGTTTATCTAAATTATTTACATATGTTTTTAAAATCTGAAAGGATTCCTGGGTAAAACCTGGTTCGGCATTTACATTTTTGAACCACTTACTAATAGTACTGCGATGTGGTAAGCATGAGTTAAAAGCCTGCCGGACATAGTCATATCCTTTTGGGGAAAAAAAACTTAGGGTTATAGCAAATATCCTTAATTCCGGAGAATATTTGCTTTTTTTACCAACATTACGTTTTAATAGATCTCTGCTTATACCTGGTAAATTAGCAATTACACTGGATTGTTCTAGAGATATTAAATTTCTGTCTGTTAACTTTTTAATAAGTTGTTTTAAAGACACCACTTTTTTTTTGTAGCGTTTCACTTTTTGTGCCAACACTCTTACTTTTTTTGATTGAATTTTTCTTTTTTTCTGTTCTTGAAACAATTGCTTTCGCAGTTTCTTCTTTCTTGGTGTATCATCTGGATTTTGAATTGCGTCACTTCCTTCGATTCTTGTACTGGTCGATGGTTCCCCAAATTCTTCTCGGGATCGTTTTGTTGCCTATAAGAAAAGATTGATTTAATTATGGCTTTACGGAAAGACAAATAGTAAAACAATATTGTTAAAAAGGTGCCCACTTGTGTAACCAATTACGTAATTTGCTATTCTAAATATGTCACAGTATCAAAATATTTTTTAAATATTACATAAATAAAATACTTTAGTAATCCTTAGCCTTTTTGTGTATTATATTAATATTACTTAAATTGATTTAATTATGGATTTTATGGAAAAACAAATAGTAATACAATATTGTTAAAAATGCACCAACTTGATCTGGTTCTTACAAAAAAAAACCTGTCTTCTCTCAGGCCAATTACATAATTTTCTATTCTAAATCTGCTACCATATCAAAATAGGCACTTTTTAAAAATATGTGAATAAAATACTTTAGTTAGCCCTACCCTTTTTCTTTGAGGCTTTTCCTGAAGGTATTTTGGTAATTGCAGAAATATTGTAGGTACTGCTTCATCTAGCAAACAAGTCCTCTCCCCAATACGATAGAACAAATTTAGTTCAAAGTGCTTTAAACAGAGTTTATCATTTTTCGTTGGTTTCCAGTCTTTGATTTTCATGTTTTTAATCCAAAGATCATGCCTTCTAGTATCTTTGGGAAATCTAAAAATAATAATAAAATTAGGACACACATTTATTTAAAATAATGAGTGAATTTTATTGTTAATTATACCAGTCAATAGGATAATCTATGAGGATAATTTTAATTTAATAGTATTTTCCACGCCACTGGAAAACGTTGTTTTGATTGGCATAATTTATTACCCAATTAATATATCATGAATGAAAATACTCAAGGACAATGTTCAAATTGGTACAGTAGCTTCTTTTAGACATACATTTTATACATTATAAAATTTATTTTTCAAAAGCTAGTCTCAACCAAGATATTTTAAAAATTACGATCCATTTAGAAATACAAGTGTTTAATTATTACCTGTGAAACGTAATTCCAGGTTCCTTTTTCGTACTCCGAGATTTGCAACCATAAGCACAACAATTAACCATCGTGAAACACTAAGAATATTTTAGTCTTTTAGTCAAAATTTAAGTAAGATTCCTCAAAATAATTTTGATGCCACCAGTTTGCCACCTTAAAATGGCGTTCGGTCGAATTTCGGTCACACGCGCAAGACCAAGGAATATCCGTATGTTACGCGTCCTCTCTCTTTCCTTGTCTAAGTTCAAGATGCTACCCAAATGCAACACCTTTGTGAACAGTGGTTTATTCAGTATTTACTAGTTTTTTTTTTGTTCAATGACCCAGATATTTTCTTCTTTTAGAAAAAAAAAAGGAATTCTAAATCTACTGAGAATATCCTCCTAGAAAAGAGAACTATGTTTTATGATATACTTCACATTACACATAAAGCTGTTAACATAACAACAAAAGATGGCGGCCGATAATGTGTCTAATTCAGATAGTTCCGTGAAAAAATGTGCTAGTTGCAACCGAAATACTAAAACGGACATAGTTTGTGAAAAGTGTGATAATACTTATCATGCTGCATGTGTTGTGCGTATAAAGAATGTTAGAATTGTGGGCTATAACCGTTTATTGTGTCCTAATTGTTTTCGTGATGATCACGTGGCTTTAACAGCTGAAGAAAAGTGCGATGCCCTTACGAATGAAAACTCGCATTTAACAACGTTGGTAACAGAATTGCTGGAGAAAAATGAGCTTTTGAGAGAGAAAATCGTATTTTTAGAAGAAAAATTGGAAAATTCTAAAAATAATGAGGTTAGTGAAATCTCATCTGTCAAAAATATTACTGCCTCTTCGGATCGCTATTTGGCAAATGATTCCGCGGAAGATAAGCGTGTCGAACGATCCAAATCTCATCAACCCGAAGAAAATCAACGAACGTCAATGCCAAATGGTAGTAGCAAGACAAGACCATGAAACTCATAAATGCGTAAGTGATCATAACCTAACAAAAGGCCAAGTTGAAAACTCTATTAATCAAGTACTACCAGGGATGAAGTTAAACCAACATACCAGTAATTTTCCGACTAACACACGAGATAATTATACTACATATAGAAATATGTCTATCATGGGTACAGCTGCTCACTCGAGTGCCGAACATGGAGATAATGGAGCGTTTGTAGGTATTCCTTCTAAACGATGGTTCTACGTCGGGAGAGTGTCTAAAGTTGTATCAGGAAAATGTGTTTGTGAATATATAAAAAACAAACTTGCAGTCACTGATGAAAACCTTGTATCTGTAAGTTGTTGAAAAAGGGTGATCCTAGCAGTTCATTTAAAGTAGGCGTTGATCCAATTTACTCCGATCAAATGCTTGAAACTAGTTTTTGGCCCTCCTATGTAATGTTCAGAAGATTCAATTTTAGAAAAGTAAATTTTAAAAACACTAATAAAAAATCTGAAAATTTTCAGAGTTTTCCTCAAGACATAACAATGATGTAACCCTCGGTGTTTATTATCAAAATGTAAGAAGCCTAATGAACAAATTTTCTGATTTGCGACAAACTGTCTCAGTTGATGACTATGATGTGCTGATATTTACTGAAACTTGGCTCTCCGATTCAGTGAATAGTCAGGAGTTTGAATTATATGGTTACTGTATGTACCGATGTGACCGTTCTTCAGGCAGCAGTGACTGCTCTCGTGGTGGAGGAGTAATGATAGCTGTTAAAAATCATTTACAATCAAGCATACTACCTGTTAGTGACAACACACTGGAACAGGTATTTGTGTTAGTTACTGTTGGTTGTACGTCTATTATTTTTGGTTGTGTATCTTTACCACCAAAGTCCCCTCTTTTGAAATATCAACAATACTGTGCAGGTGTTGACTTTATTCTGCAGAACCACAAATGTGATAATGCTATACTGACTGGAGACTTCAATTTGCCTGAAATTAGTTGGATGAACGAGGAAGATGGTACTAGAGCAGTGGGAAGATTAACACCACAGGCTGAATGTGTGTCAGATTATTTTGCATTCTTAAATTTTTACCAGTGTAATCAAATATCAAATTCAAATTTAAACATACTAGATCTGGTGTTTAGCAGCAGTCCGAACTTGGCTATTGAGTTGGTTGATGAGCCAATTTTGAAATGCGATCAGCACCATCCAATAATTAAATTTAATGTTCATCTTTCAAATAGAAATCAGTCTTTAAGTTTTGACTATTGCTATTATAATTTTAGATTTGCACCATTTAATGATATTAACATGTATTTATCTAGTTTTGACTGGGCCAACATTCTGTCTGATAGTGATGTTGACCTTAGTGTATGTATATTTTACAATATTCTTTTGTTTGTAATTGATTTGTATGTTCCTAATTGTAGAGCGAAAACTTTTAAGTTTCCAAGTTGGATGTCGCCAGAGCTAAAAAACTTAATTACTCTTAAAAAAGCCTTTCATAAAAATTATAAAATTAGCGGTTCGATTGATGATTATGAAAAGTTTATAAATATAAGGCGCCAATGTAAAGAAATGTCACTGGTTAATCGTAATGACTATATTAAAAACATGGAGGAGTCCATTCAGAGTGATTCGGGTGAATTTTGGAAGTTTATACGTAATAAAAAAAAACACTTGGAATTACCAAATTCAATGTTTTTTCAAGAGAAATACTCTAGTGATCCACAAGAGATAGCAAACTTGTTTGCTGCCTTTTTTGGTTCAGTTTACAATACAGAAAATGCCAACGGTCATATGTCACAAAAAATGATACATACTGATTCCTCACTGAACTTGGGTTGCATAGAAATTTCTTTAATGGATGTTTTCAATTACATTGAGATGCTTAACCCAAAGCTTGGAATGTGCCCTGATAATATACCCTATACCTTTATCTACAACTGCAGGTTTGTTCTAGCACCTATTCTTTATAAGATATACTCTATGTCACTAAAGCGTGGATATTTTCCTGAAGCATGGAAATCTAGTTTTGTCACTCCAATTTTTAAAAGTGGTGACCCAGGCAATATTGAAAACTATCGAGCAATTTCTAAAATATCTTTATTTAGTAAAATATTTGAGCAAATAGTTACAGATAAAATTTCATACAATTTAAATAAAACTTTGTGTTGTGAACAACATGGATTTTTGAGTGGCCGATCCACAGTGACAAACTTACTTGTATATACTGAGTACTTGTCGGAGGCTTTGGAGAGTAAGTGTCAGGTTGATGCAGTTTACACTGATTTCTCCAAGGCCTTTGACAAGGTGGATCATGTGATCTTGCTGGCTAAGCTTTCTGAACTTGGAATTTCTGGAACTCTTTTATCCTGGTTCCATAGCTATCTGACTAACCGAAAACAAATTGTTAAGATATTTAATTTTCAATCTATTTCTATCCTTGTTTCTTCTGGAGTTCCACAGGGGGGCCATCTATCCCCATTATTGTTTAATCTTTTTATTAATGATCTTTCTAAATGTATTACCAACTCAAATTTTCTTCTATATGCAGATGATTTCAAGCTCTACAAGTCTATTGCATGTTATGAGGATTGTATTGGCATGCAACAGGATTTGAATCGTTTTGGAGAATGGTGTTTAGTTAATAAACTTACTTTAAACATAAAAAAATATACGGTAATGCATTTTTATCGAATTAAAGATCCTATTATATTCGACTATTCAGTAAACTCTAATATTTTATGTGCTGCTGACTCTGTGAGAGATCTTGGGGTGACTTTCGGCCAAAAAATGAACTTTAATTTACATATTGAGAATGTTTGCAATAAAGGGTTGAAGCTACTTGGCTTTATCTCTCGATCACTAAAAGAATTCAATAATATATATTGTTTTAAAACTTTATACTGTTCCATGGTTAGATCCATCTTAGAATATGCAAGTCCAATATGGAATCCTTTTTATGGCAAATATATTGGGATGCTTGAAAAAGTCCAACATAAATTTTTAAGGATAATAAATTATAAATTGAATATACCTATTGAACATTTAGATTATATTTTTTTAGAAAACATTTTAAATATTAGTTCTCTTGAACAGAGAAGATATTTGTTTGATCTCAACATGCTATACAAGATTATGAATAATAAAATTGATTGTCCAGAACTCTTGGGGTGCATATATATTCAGGTCCCTCAAAGAAACACAAGACACTCGGAACTCTTCCATGTTAAATACCATAGAACAAACTATGGACAGTCATCGCCCGTTACTAGGATGTCAAGGGCAATAAATACCTTAGATGCTGATATTTTCTATTTAACATTTTCTCAATTTAAAAAAGAAACATGTCGAGCTCTCACCACTCAGTGATAATTAATTGGCCAATAAGTGTACTATGATCAAATTGTGATTATATATAATTTTTGTATTTTAAATGTGATGTGAGCCGCCACTACAAAATTAAATATATATTTATATGTGTTGTTAGTATTAATTGTCGAATTTAACATAGCTTTAAAAAAAAATAAAAAATAAAAATAACTTAGATTAATTAATTTAATGTTGCAAGCTAAATTTTCTATTTTGTATACATTTTTAACTAATTTTATTAGAAGTAAGTCATTTGAAGTGTAAATTGTTAAATTGTAAATGGCATGTCCATTAATTAAAATAAAAATAAAAAATAAAAAAATAAAAAAAAATTAAATAGAATAGGGGAAAGATGTGCTCACTAAGGCACTACTGATGGAACCAGAATTTCGGAGGAGAGAACATTATTTATTCTAATAATCATCATTCTGTCCGATAGATAACTTGAGTTCCACATTAATAAAGGACCATAAAAATCCAGAGCTTCAAGTTTTTTTAGTAATATTCCTGTAGTAAGTTTAGTAGTAATTCTCCTGTCGAATGCCTTGGAGGAACCTGAATAGATGGAGTGAACCTGATCCCGACTCTCCAAGGCACCTGACAAGAATTCCTCATAGCATAAAAGATTTGTTATGGTGAAACGCCCAGAATAGACTCCATGCTGCTCTGTGTTCAACACATTGTTTACCAAGGGGGATATTTTGTCCACCACTATTAACTCCAGGACTTTACTGATTATAGAAAGCTTAGAGATACCTCTAGTTTTCCACATTTGATCTGTTCCTATTTTTAAAAAGAGGGCTGAGTATGTTTTCCATTTTTTGGGAAATATTCCCATTGATAGAGATGCATTAAAAATCTTACAAAGAACAGTTGATAGAATATATCTACGCTGCACTAAGAAGTTCCTGGCAACACCGTCTGGGCCCATACCTAGGTTTGATTTTAATCCCAAGATTACATTGAAGACATCAATCATGTTATTTGTAAAAGGTTCAAATCTAGTGTTCTATCGTGAATGTAATGTAATTCTGGATGATCATCCTCAATGGTATTTGGTGAAGTGAACTGGCAATTTCTTTGGGCTCTTTTGAACTGGAGAAAAGACATTAAATTAGGTAGAATGCGACATCTTTGTTTTTCTTGTACATATTCGCGAAACTCTTTGGAATCATTTTTTATTGAGTTCTCGATATGTGCGAGATATTCTTGATGACATATTTTAGAAAGATACCTACATTCTTTCCTTATGTTGGAAAATGCTATATAGTTGGACCAACTCTTGGTCATTTTGTATTTGTTATGGGCTTTTTTTTTATTTATAATAGCAGATTTTATATCATTGTTCATCCATAAGGGAAATTTACAGATTTTGGCTCGTCACCTAGGCATACAACTCAAATGCACGTTGGATGATACAATAAAACATATCCAGTAACAAGTCAATCTCATTGCAGTTCAAGACCCCATCCCAGTGAATGCTACCTAGGTAGATATTAATGTCATGATATGAGGCAGCTTTGAAGTTGAGATAAACATTGTCAAAATTCATGGGATGAAAAAATTCTGAATTAGAGCTAATAGCCACATCGAAAGACATGGCGGGATGAAATTCATCAATTTTGACCAAAGGTTCTTTTACAGGGGTAACAAAAATTGAGGAAATATCAGAAAATATGAGGTCAAGTACGTTATTCGATTCATTGGGAATGTTGTTTAGTTAATAGAGGTTTAAATATGCAGAGTAATCTAATAAGCACTGAGTTTGTGGAGAGACTCAACCAACAGGACGCACACCGAACTGATCATTTCCCCAATTAACATGATGCAAATTGAAGTCCCCTGTAAGGGTAATGTTTTCAAATTTATATTTTTCTATTATTGAGTTAAGGGCGATGTAATAACTTTCAAATAATTCTATATTTGAGTTTGGCGGAAGATAAGTACAACCTAACAGAATTTTATGTTTGCTGATGTTTAAGCACACAAAACCTGTTCTAGATTATTGATGTTACAGGGCACTTCAATGAAAGAAACAGTATTTTTGACCGCAATCAGAACTCCGCTGCCACGCGTGTTCTCACTCGTTTGAAGTTCAAGTTCATTTATTGGTGTAAGTATACCACAGGTATTTACACAAGTCAAAAAGTTAGGACAAAAGAAAAAAAATTAACATTACAATAGGTCCTTAAAAAAAGTGATACTAAACTTAATAAAATAACATTACAATAGATTAAAATAATTATTAAAAATATAGTACAGTATATAGCCCCATATATCTGCTCCTATACCAATGTGAAATTTAAGAACTCGTCAATGGAATAAAATGCATTTCTAATCAAAATTTGTTTTATTACATTTTTAAACCTTGAGAGGGGTAATTGAATGTAGCTGGCAGGTAGCTTGTTATGTATCTTAACAGCCAGACCTGGACCACTCTGACATCTTGTCAAGCGCTGGTATATCGGAACCAATTTGTTCACACTTCTGGTTTCATAGTATCTCCGTGCACCCTATACTGATCCCTATTTCGCCACACCCACAGCAGGTTCTCAAGAATGTACACTGATGGTAAGGTGAGTATACCCATATTTGAGAATACATGTCTGCAGTCATCCCTGTAGCTCAACTTGTCCAGTATTCTGATCTCCCTCCTCTGTAATGCGAACAATCTTTTCATTTGGGGGGCATGACCCCATGCCAAAATAGCATACGTGGACACAAAGTGAAAGAGGTCAAAATAAGCGGTTCTCAGGGCACTGGTAGAGGTACAATCAGCAAGACAACGAAGAGCATACACAGTACTCCTCAGTTTTCCAGCAGTAGTATCGATGTGCGAGTGCCATTAAAGAAGAGGATCCAGATGAACCCCCAAAATCTTAACTGCATCCTCACCGTATATTTCAGTCCGTCTTAAAGTAAAAATTACCTTTTTTGTCTTATCTGCGTTTAGATGTAATCGGTTCATATTAAACCACGCCTGGACTCCACTCTGCAAGACATTCATCTTCATCTCTACATTCTCAAGGGAGTCAGTCGCACATGCAACTGTCGTGTCGTCAGCAAAAAGCGTGAACTTACCTTTCGGATCTATAAGTGGCAGATCATTAATATATATTAAAAACAATATTGGCCCCAAGACTGAGCCCTGAGGAACCCCTATGGTAATATCACTCTGTGCTGACGACACACCACCTATACTCACAACCTGCTTTCTGCTGTTTAGATAAGACCTTAGAAGCATGATGGTGCCAGGATTAAATCCGTATTTACCAAGTTTGCGTAATAGAATGTCATGGGGGACACAATCAAACGCCTTGCTCAAGTCGCAGAACAAGACATTGCTAAATTCTAGGTTATTGAAAGACTCAAGCAGAAAAGCAACCAGGTCTACGACTGCCATAACAGTATTCCTCTCCTTCCTAAAACCAAACTGGCAGGATGTAAACAGATTATTTTTGATAAAAAAATTTATTATTTGAATGGCAATACATTTTTCAAAAATTTTTGAGATTATCGGCAGCAGCGAAATTGGTCGATAGTTTTCAGGTTTATCCGGATCACCTTTCTTAAAAATAGGTATTACTTTGGCAGACTTAAGCACATGCAATAAAAAATGTGAACAAAAATATCTAGATCAGTCTTGTCCTGCATCCATTGATACTAAACTAACGTCATTACATAGTGAACTTCAGGAAAAAGAGGCGTTATTGGAAAATCTGCAGGATGAAAAACATGAACTTATCACAGGTTTTTCAGAAGAAATAAAACAACTTCAATCAGAAATCAAGGCTAAGGACAATTTTATAAAAAGAGAAAAAAAGAAGTCTCAAAGTTTTCAGGATGATGCTATTGAGATTGAACAAAACTTTGAAAAAAAGATTGCAGAGCAAAGGGATCAGGTTCTAAACCTAAGTAAGCATATATCTCAGATTTCGGGTGATAATATTAAACTTCAAAAGGATAACATGATACTTGGCGCCGATTTAAAAAAATTACAGGAAAATTTTGATGATCTTATGAAAACGAATAGGGATATGATAGAAACAATAAGAACACTAGAAAAGGACAATTCCTGGTATGGTAATGAAATTTGCAGGATACGTGGTGACTTAAATAAGTGTAACGAATTGTCAAGTCGGATGGATTTAAGACAAGTTTGTATATCTGGTTGTGCTGATTTAAGGAAGCTAATGATATTGTGTGATCAACAAGGCCGAAATATTGACAAGTTAATCAATCGTAGAACAGGAGTGTTTAAAACTGAAAATTGAAAATATTGAAGTGCTGACAAGAAACTACACCAACATTGACACTGTTCTGATTATTGCAGGTTTGAATGACTTTAAAAATTTTAATATTCCCTCTGTACACTTGATAGTCGATAAGCTATCTTTATGTAAACACACAAACATTTTAATCAGCTCTGTACCTTTTGGCAAATTTGATGAAGGTTCTGAAAATTGTATATTTAATTTTAATTCTAAACTTAAAAAGTGTCTTAAAAACTGCTCTAACGTTAAACTATTGGAAAGTAATATAAATAATTCATTAGTAAATAAATCTATGTTAGCGGGTAGGATAATTGACGAAATTTGTGAAACAAACAAGACCTGCCCAGTAAATTGTAATTTTGGAACCTATGACATACCTCAAAAGCCACTTTCAACTGGTTCAAAACCTGATAGCCTACCTTTACCATGTTCAGTGTCGGTTGATTTTTTAGTGAACAACAATCATCCGAAGAGTCCACCATAGTTAACAAAACTAATAACAACAAAGTGTCTGTGATGTTATTGAACATACAATGTATTAGAAATAAGACTGACGAATTACAATTACTTTTAGAAAGTCTTGATTATCCAGACCTTGTTTTAATTACAGAGCACTGGCTTGGGCCAGGGGAATTAGTGCATTTGCCTAAATATTCTATAATTGCCTCCTACTGTAGATCAAGGATGTTGCATGGTGGTACACTTATACTTATTGAAGAATCATTTAAGAATAAAACCGACTTTCATGTAATTAATAACTATGATTATCTCATAACTGATCAATTTTTTGAATTTAGTCTAATCACGTCCAGTAGTTGTAATATTTATTTTTTATGCATATATCGAGCACCATCAGGTAATATTATTGAATTTTTAAAGAGGCTTGATTTTTTGTTGAGTCAAATTCCTCACAAAAGTCAGGTCTTTTTGGGTGGTGACCTGAATGTTGATTTCTTGGTCAGTAGTAATAATTCTTTACAATTAATTAATCTGTTTAACTGTTATGAGTTGAAAATGCAGGTACACTTTCCCACTCGCTTAAGTCTGTGCTCACAAACATTACTAGACTATATTTGCTCAAATTTTAATGCACTTTGTCAGGTTGTGAATGCTGGTTTGTCTGATCATGAGGCTGTGTTGTGCCATTTTGTACACAAAGCCACTGACACATCTAAAGGTAAAACTTCTAAAAGATATGGTCGTCTGCTGACAGGGAATAATTATAGAAAATTTTCACATCTATGCTCAGCCTATCACTGGAACAGTATTCTTCAAATAGAAAATCCTCTTGAGGCTTATCATGCTAAAATCGTTGAAATATTTAATATGTCTTTTCCTGTAGTAAACATCAAACATAAAGTTAAAAAACCTTGGATCACTAAAGGATTGAAAGTCTCATCTAAAAACATGAGATGTCTTCACATGTTAAGAAAGTATTTTTTGAACAACACTGCTTTTGTTAGTCATTTTAATAGATACAGAAACATCTATCGAAAAACCATTAAAGTTGTTAAACAACTTTACTACTATAATCGAGTTAATACCGCAGGAAATAAACAAAGGGAAATCTGGAATATAGTTAATGAGCTGCGAGGCAAGAAATCTGGTCATTTGATTAACACTAATTTAAGGGCAGATGAATTGAATCATTTTTATTGTACTATTGCACAACAATTGAGTAGTAATCTTACTGAGGACTCCATCGACCCCTTATCCTTTCTCAAGCATGTGTCTGTACCTCAGACATTCTATTTTACACCTGTTAGTCAAAATGAGTTGAGAGCCATTCTTCAAGACATAAAACATAAAAACTCCTCAGGTTGGGATGAAATTTCAATCAAAATTTTCCAGAACATCCCCAACTCTGCATTGGAAACTCTTGCAGATGCTATCAATTTGAGTATTCAAAATGGAACTTTCCCTTCTCTCCTCAAAATGGCCACTGTCATTCCTTTATTCAAAGGAGGTGACAAAGACCTACCCTCTAATTTTAGGCCAATTTCTTTGCTACCTACACTCAGCAAGATTGTGGAAAAAGCAGTAAAAACTATAATGCTTGCTTTTTAGGATAAACACAAACTGCTTTCCGATGCGCAGTTTGGTTTTCGGTTCTCCAGAAACACTGATGATGCTATTTTTCATTTTATGGAAGAATTGTATCTGTGTCTCAATGAGGGAGAGGTGGCTTCGGCGGTGTTCTGTGATTTGACGAAGGCCTTTGACTGTGTCTGTCACAGGATACTACTGAGGAAGCTTGAACTGTATGGTTTTAGGGGCGCATTTTTGGAGTGGCTTACATCATACCTTAGTGACCGTCATCAGAATGTCCGTTTTCAGGGGGAACTGTCATCTAAACTTGGGATAACCGCGGGTGTGCCTCAAGGATCTGTTCTTGGACCGCTTTTGTTTTTGATATATGTTAATGACCTGCCTTCCTTCATTCGCCACGGACAGTGCACCTCATTTGCCGATGATACCACAATTTTATGGCATCACAAGAATCCCGACATTCTAAATGATATGGTGAGGTCTGACCTGCGTAACATACAAGAATAGTGCAAAGCGAATCATCTGTCATTTAATGTGGCAAAAACCAACATTTTAAATTTTAAATGCCACATAAATGAAATTTTGTTTGATGGTCAGACTATGAAAAACATGACAGAAAACAAGTTCTTAGGGTTGTTTATAGACAATAAATTGAAGTTTGAGGTACATATTAATAACTTGTACAAAACATTGAGTTCTGGATGTTATGCCGTTCGTACAGTCAGAAATGAATTAAACGAAACAGTGGCAAGGAATGTCTATTTTTCAGTTATCGAGGCACATTTGAGATACGGAATATGTTTTTGGGGCTCTTGCTACAATAACTTATTTCGGTCGATTTTCGTCCTGCAGAAGCGGTCTATAAGATACTTGTACTGCATGAAACCTCGTGATTCTTGTAGGCCTGTATTTAAATCAAAAAAAATTCTGACTTTAGCAGGTCTGTTTATATTGGAGTCAGTATGCCTGATGCACAAAAAGTATTTGGACAGAATTCATACCTTGTCTTTGGTGGGCACCCGCAGCTCTTTCAATATTGGTCTACCTATACCTTCATCAGCTCTAACTAAGAATTCTATTTTTTATACCTCGAAAAAGATGTTTAATAACCTCCCAGTCAGTATTCGAAGCATCAGTAATTACAGATTGTTTAGAATTAGGGTTAAGAATCTAATGATCTCTGAGGCTTTTTATAGTGTTGAAGAATTTCTGTCTAAGAATTTATTAATGCTTCTTATGATATGTGTATATTTTGTACTAATAATTATACTTTAGGACTTGCATATGTTAAGTGTATTAAGTATGTTATTTTAGTTTCTTTTTTTTTTTTTTACTTGTTGGACAGGATATGGTATGGATGAATCTGTTTATTGAATTTTTAATCTTGTGTATTATGTTGTTATATATTATGACTGATAATCATTGTTGCAATGTGATGTGATATATTTTTTTTTCTTTTTTTAGTTTTTTTTATGTTTTGTGCAGTTTTATACTAATGTTGTATAATTATTTTCTTTTATTGAGGAATTTGACTTTGGGCTTTTTTGCAGTGATTTAATCATACTTGTCTCAAGTTCTTTCTTGCCCATTCATTTATTTATTATTTTGATTGTTAACATATTTATTTTTATAGCTTTGTCATTGAGTACTTTTTACTTTAGACAATAAAGCATATTTTGACTTTGACTTTGACTTTGACATCTGGGAAGATGTTTTCCCTCAGACATCGATTGATTAGTTTAGTAAGAGGTCCAATGATAATATTCTTAACTGACTTGATAAGTCTGACATTTAGGCCAAAAATATCACGACTTGCTTTATTTTTTAAATTATCTATAATATCTCTGATCTCTATAAACGAGACAGGGGAAAAAGAGAATGATGCCTCTGGTGTATTTAAGCTGTTCAGAAATTGAATAGGATCATTATGAGGCAAGGGTATGTTTTTGACGGTGTCATGTGCAATGCTTGAGAAAAAAATATTGAAATTATCAGCTGTTATGCTACAATCATTAACATCCTTTAAGTTCGATGTACGTATGTTATTTTTTATAATTTGCCATACAGCCTTAGTTGGGTTTTGAGCTGAAGTAATAAAGTTATCATTGGCTTTAATTTTTGCTTCCTGTATGGCAATCCTGTACCGTTTTTGGTAGTCCTTATACACTAGTTTAATGTTACGATTATTATTATATTGTCGAGTTAACTCACTTAGTAGCTGTAGGTGGTTTCGCATTGATCTTAGGTTATTATCAAACCATCCTATATTGCTCGTCTGATCAGATCCCACCCTATATGTTTTTTCTGGGAAGGACTGGATATAGGCCTTTTCGAGATCTGCTGAAAATTTCCTGAAACAATGATCCACTTTCATCACTCACAAAGTCCCAATCACATTAAAGAAAGCCGACATACCTCTCTGTGTTAAGGGCCTACACACCTTGTTGCTGTGCAACACTTTACGAGTATTACCACTTACTGATAGTTGGAGGTCCTGACCATAGTGATCTGAGATGCCAACATCAACAATATCCGATGTAAAGGAGTCATTGTTGAAGTTTATGAAAATGTTGTCCAGATAAGCCCCAGACCTTGTAGGGCTTGATATTGTTTGTATGAAACCATAGCTTTGCAAAGTATCAGAGAGGCACAGAGCCTCTGGTTCATTTGTATTAAAATGTACATTGAAATCCCCTGCCAATACAATTTTTTTGAGAATACCAATTTTATCCAAAATGGATTCTAATGCATTTTGGGTCGATCAATCACAGCGATAAATAGCAAATTCACTTAGGCCTAGTTCACGGCTAGCAACATTTTCATTAAGCCATGATTCAGTTATCAACATCATAATTGTCAGTAGCTGCATTCAAAGATAGCTCTTGGATTTTGTTTACAATGCTCCGAACATTTTGATAGTAAAAATTTATAAATGATGTATTGCTTTGAAGTTTATTTTGGTTTCTTGGTGCACTACTGTTAAAGGTTATTACATTTGTTACCTTGGCCTCTGCTGCTGATTGCTAGAAGTGCTCCACATTAGCTCTCCCTTCATTAATGATTCTTAGGTATGTACGACAATTTATTTAAACTTATTATTTGACAAATGACAATTAATGCATTTCGTGGCATGTCGATCATTACACTTACCACAGGTTTCTTCATTTGGGCAGTCTTTAGCTATATGACTAAACTGGAAGCATTTAAAACATCTTATTACATGAATATATTCATAAGCCGGACATTTCTTAAAACTCATTATTAGACTTGAGGATGCCATAATATTCGTGAAGGTTGTTGGGTCACATTCCAAAATTGCAAAGAACTTATTAACCATTTTTTGCAGTGCTTTGATCTCGATGCTGCTATTGTCTAGTGTGTAGTTTTCACTCAGATGATTATTGAGAACTTCTTTTATTTTTGTGTCTTCTCTATTTGGGCATTTTACTATGACTGATACATTTCTTGCGGGTTTGAAACTATTTATGCACAATCCATTACTTACAGGGTCTAGTTTTTATCTAATTTCATTTTGTGTTTTTTTACTATTAGTGCCTCCAGCAGGCTTTACAATCACGACACGTTTGCTGGTAATCGAAGCATATGATTTTGCATTTTCCATTGTTCCGGTCATTTTGGTATGAGAATTTTCTGCTAAGTTATTTATTTTAGCAGATTTCAGATCTTCGATTTTTTTTTTCGGAGCAAATTAATCATCCCTAATTTATCAGAAAGCGCGTCCTCTTTAGCTTGAACCAGTTCTCTTAATAATTTGGGTGTATTTCCTTCTAGGCAAAATGGACAATGGAACTACATAACTCGCCCAGTTTGTAATTGTAGTATCTTTATTTTTGACGTGGTAAGATTTCCGCACGTTTTATATATTAAACGTCTGCATCCGTCACAGTTAAATAATGTTTGATTAATAATTTTCCTTTTTTTGCAAAAGTCACACTCCCATATTGACGATAACGATTATTTATTTGCGAGAATGAGGAACCAAATTTAGGGAAACCTGAGCAGTGTGCAAACACTGGTTGCATTTGTAGGTTATTCAAGTATTAAATCTCAGTTTTAAGGTGAAAAAACACGTTTTCAACACTCTACTTTATTTGTATACATTAAATAAACTGTGTTTTAACTATCACAGGTGAAAACAATTATTATTGGAGGTTAAGAATGTCCAAAGAATTGATTTCATTCAGACAAAAGATCAAGACGTCATACCACAACTACGGTCGCGAATACTTTTATCAAGGGACTCAACAATTGTTCATTGAAACTGAGTGCCGTTTCAGTGCTTCTGATTAGTGTAAAATCATGATGGGATAATGATAACAGATTGTTTTTGTAAAAAACGATAACAGCTGATCCTTTATTACCAGTTCAAATATTTTGGAAATACTACATAAAAGGTTTATCCCGCGATAATTTTCAAAATCATTATGATCTCCCCTTTTGTCCAGAGGCAAGACAGTTGCTAGTTTTAAACTATCGGGAAAGAAATCGATTTCAATATATAAGTTTATCAGATATTACCTTGGCTCTTTTAAATTTACGTTTTTTAAGGATGTTCACCAGTACAGTATTTATTAGTGTTAAATATTCAAAACAATGATTTTACACAAGTCATAATGTATAATGTAAATTAAAATTAAAACTGAAGAGCTAAAACAGTACATACACAAAATATTAAAATACATGAAAAAAAAATACAAATACAATTACACTACATATTAAAATTTTTAGGCTGGAGTGAACCTGTTCACAACTCGAAAATCAGGAGCAGCTCTTATTTATTTTAATATAAAATAAAATTAATATTAATATTCATCTATCCTATAAAAAGCATTTTCAGTCAAAAAGGCTTTTATTTTCTTTTCAAAAATATTTAAAGACAGAGTTCTAATATGTGTTAGCAGGTGGTCAAAGAATTTTGGAGCAAAGTAATTGAATGCAAATCTGCTCTTGTTTCGACGAGAATTTGATGAGTTTAATAATTATATCTTTTTTGCCAGTTCTATCAAAGATATGTGAACGAATTATAAAAAAAATAAATATATGAGCATTTTGAATCAAACACGCCTTTTGCTATAAACCAGTTTGGTTTTCGCCTAGTTCAATTGCTCAAATATGGAGTCCCACAGGTGTCTGTGTTGGAACCCACATTATTTCTTATTACATTACCGATACGGGGTGCTATTTTGCACTTGCATCATTTCGTTAGTTAATGAATCGCTAAATCACGTGATTTAGCAAAACAACTGACAAAGGTTGGAAGTAGCATCCATTTCTTAAATGGGAAATTGCATGTATTTTTTGACGTCAAGTAGACCAGTTTTTCATTTTGATTTGACAATTACTGTTATCCTTAGAATTATTTTATTGACGTTGAGTAAGACACGAAAAGTTTGTTTGGCTTAATTAAGTATATTTTATTATTATGGAAATAATTAAAAGGTGATGAAGCTTCTAAGGTCTGTCTGAAGATCTTTAATACTTGTGTTTGTTATACTTCTAAAAGGGAAGATACAGCAGCATTGCTGGCATCAATTGATGATAGAATAATTATTGTACCTAATACCTACTAATGCTCTAATAAACTATGTCAGAATAATTATTGTACCTCATACCTACTAATGTTCTAATAAAACAGAAGTTAACGAATAAGTGGTGGTTTCAAGAGACCTCAATTTGAATATAATTAATCGCTACAAGTGAGTGCAGTGAAAAAAGGTGAACATTTTAGTGGATATTATATTGTACTTTTCTAGAACAGATTTTAATGTTATTATATCTTATTATAAAGGCATAATATAATATGTTGCACTTGTAGAAGGTATTTCCAGATATTTTAGAGACATTAGAGAATATGATATTCTTAAAAGCACTGAAAGGTATTTCGAGGTAGGAAATGACTATTTTAAGATACATAACACATCTTTAAATAAATAAGACATTAAGCCAACCCTTGTTAAAGAATCAACATTAAATTAAAATCTAATAAATTTAACAGAAAATTGTTGAATACCTTAGTAAGCCATATTTTGAGATAGAGTTTAAGTTTTTTTCTTTATTGTCTACAAATTCAATGCACCGTAGTGATAAGTGCATACATATCTTTATTAAGGTGGACTAGTTTTAGATGTACTATTCAAAATTTTGTTATATTTATTCTGAATTAAATATTTTTTCAAAATGAAACTTCCTACTTTAATTTCTACAACATTTGTTTTTTATATTTATCTAATGAATTGGTAATATAAATATCTTTTAATAATAACTTTCTAATATGTATTGTTTGTTTTAAAACGATTTTTAATAAAATGGTAATATCGTCTAAATAAATTAAGTTACACACTTATTCTGTGTTAAAATTATTAAAATGCCTAATAGGATTTATTGAATCATTAGAAAAGTATCATTATAAAAATAAACAAATAAAAGTTAATACTTTTACCATTTAATTATAATAATATAATATAAAAAATGAATACAAGCCCATATTGAAAAAGGGCAACCACCAGGACTTAGACCAGTTTAGAAGAGTAAAATCCTTATGTATATATGCATTTTCAACAATATCAACACACTGAGTAGAGCTTAATTAACTAATTTTTATTACAAAAACACAAGTATTTAGAGAGAATTTAGGTATGGTTAATACAGCTATAATTTCTTTTATTTCCCGTAAAACAAGTACCTATTGTAATCGTGAAAAATTAACCCTTTGATATTTTTGCAGAACTTTGCGGTTTAGGGTGCTTGGGTCCCATGTTTTCCCACTTCTGTCAGTCCGTCTGTACGCAGCATAGCTTTAAAACTACTTATTCAGTTGAATTTAAGTTTTCAGTGGAATGGCAACATTTTAGTAAAAATCGAATATGGCGAAACAAAATGGCGGCCTAATGAAATAAAATTGCATAAAACTCAAGTGTAAAACAGAGACTTACTGGTAAAATTTTAGTCCGAATTTTGTATGACAAAACTAAATGATGGCCTAATAAATTATTTGAATATGCAGTAAATTATAGTGACAATCTGTACGAGGGAAATTGATTTGCCATTTAAAGTAATCTCTCTAATATTTTTATTATTTCTCGTATAAAAAAATATTACATACAGTGTAATTTTTTTACATGGAATGCTCTATATAAAGTTGAAGTTTTTGAAAATTGCAGAGTTCAAAGAAGCCCTTTTAAGAAATACTCTATTTGTAACTGTTACGACTGAAATTTATATATTCAAAAATAATTTGGCCATTTGTAGGCAGGTATTCATTCATCATAGGTAGGTATATCAGAAAATTTGGCATGAAGTTTTTTGGAAAGATATTTTTTATCTTTTCATAGGTGTAAAAAATAGACAGGGTATTCATTAAAAAAAATACATATTTAATCCCTCTCTATAAATTTCAAAGATACTGATAATTACCATATGATTGGGAAGGAGAAAATTTACTTTGCATTTTTTTTCATTGCAATAAAAATATTAAAATTACTGCACAGTTGAGAACCTAACCTAATAGAGTAATTTTATCGTCTAAAAACTAAAAATTAACGTTTGGTGAGCTTACATAATTACCAAGAGCAACAGTTGGAACTGAAAAATTAATATTTCCACTTTTATACCTTAACTTTTGGAAATATGTTTAAAGATTCAAACATAATGCTACCCGTAGGTAACTAATTTCATAGTGGTATCAATCTGTAATTCTCTATATCCCTGTAAATCTCTATCTATAAAATCCCTAAATATAATTATTTTTCTAGATTTAAGTGTAGTCATAAATCTTTAAGATATAAATGAAATAATTTTCCATTTTGATTATTATTAAATTGACTAGAACTTCTTTAATTTTTTTTTTGTAAAGTCTTGCAATATTTATTGTAAAAATCAATTCTATATTTGTCATTAAGTAAAAAAATATTACAATTGGACATTTTTTTATTGTTCAAGTTGTTACAAGCTGCAATTAGTTTCCATTGCTGCTGATTTCTGGTGATACGTAATTCCACGCCATTTTCTTTCAAAGGGTCCAAAGGACTTGCACAGTATCTTGAAATACTTAAAAAGAAGAAAAAATATTGTAAAAAATTGCTTTTCGAAAAATCAGCTGTAAAAGAATGATATTTTAAATGAAATAATATGCTATTAAAAACCCTCGTTATTGATTAAATAGGTATATTTCCAATTTTAGTTAAAAACTAAATGCAAGACTTAAGGAGTATATTCCCCTTAAGAAAATAAGAAGAATATCCCTATAAATATGGGTTTTTAAACTTCTGTTTCTAACCAAAAGCATGTATAGTACCTCAACCCATTTTTTTTTATTAAATATAACCATAACCCATACATTAATTAATTAATTTTAGGTACTGATGTTCTATAGTAAACTACTGGACAGACGCAGTTGTGTTGTTTTTATCAGCTCCTGTAAGCATCAAACAATTGTTTCTTACTCCATTCTATTTTAAACTTTTTATTTTAAACTAACTTTCATGATACATCAGATCAAAAGGTCATTTGAGAGTTTAAAAATTTAGGAAAGTTATTATGGCAAAAAGGTTTGTTATTACTTAAATTTACATAGATATTAATGAAATCTAATGATGCGTTTGAAGTTAGTTGAAAGTAAAAAATATGAAAAACAGTTTTTTATAAGTATAATGTTTTTATTTATATTTTGACATCTAGATACAACTTTAACTATAGAAAATCAAAACACAATAATGTTATGATTTTTTCACTATTATCTTCTAAGAATACAAAATATTACCGAATAGAAGAAATTACATAACCTATATTTTTTTAGCTGGCCCCATTTAATGCAACATTAAATGAATCTGAAGTACCTTACCTTTTTCTTTAAAGATTACCTAAAAAATTGATAAAAACCATTTCATAAGAGGCAAAGCTCGAGGCAAGGTATTCTTCCTCTTTCTCTGAACTGATATATTTATAATCGGTAAGATAATTAGATAATAATATACAAGGTGTCACATTTAAAAAATCGATGTTATGTAGTTTTTTCTACTTTTCAATAATTTTTAGAAATATTTGATATTCTTAGACCATAGTACAGGAATAATCCTACGAATTTTGAAATTAAAGTTTTAAATGTTTAAATGTTCTATAATTAAAGATGTAACTACGTGTCGAAATATAAATGAAAGCCCTGTAAAACAGTCGCATTTAAATTTAGAGACATTACCTTTATTCATAACTGAGGTAAGCAACAATAGTTTAAGGGATACAAAAGTTGAGAAAAAAAAATTTACAGTTTTGTTGAAAACACCCTGTACATAAAAAACTAAAGAAATTAAAAAAATGGAAAACTTTTTTTACAAAAGTTTTTCAAAACACTTTGTAAAACAACTTATTGAAGACCTCTGCATTTCCATCCTCTAGGCCATAAACTCCATACTTAGTGCTAGACCGTAGGGGCTTCCCCCAGACGACTTCTATTACTGAATGGGGGGGGGGGGTCAAAAGAAATTTGTATTGATAACAACAATCAACCAACATTAGTGCTAGAAGGGAGGGGGACGCTTGCCTCCCCTGGAAAATGTAAATCTTGTATATAACATATATATATATATATATATATATATATATATATATATATATATATATATATATATATATATATATATATATATATATATATATATATATATATATATATATATATATATATATATATATATATATATATATATATATATATATATATATATATATATATATATATTATATATATATATATATATATATATATGTATATATATATATATATATATATATATAATATATATATATATATATATATATATATATATATATATATATATATATATATATATATATATATGTATATATACATATATATATATATATATATATATATATATATATATATATATATATATATATATATATATATATATATATATATATATATATATATATATATATATATATATATATATATATATATATATATATATATATATATATATATATATATATATATATATATATATATATATATATATATATATATATATATATATATATATATATATATATATATATATATATATATATATATATATATATATATATATATATATATATATATATATATATATACATATATATAATATATATATAATATATATATATATATATATATATATATATATATATATATATATATATATATATATATATATATATATATATATATATATATATATATATCTATAATATATATATTTATATATATACATATATCCTAAAAAAAAATGATTTTCTCAAACCCCTCCCCCAGGATAAAATCGAATCTTCTTCCGCCACGTTTGGGATTACATTTATATACTAAATGGATTATGCATGAACTTTTTTTGGTTTTTCTTTTTCATCAGTTATGGTTCTGCGGGCGCCCATGCAATATCCCGAAAAAACGACATCGCCTCCCCTATGCCCCCCTTAGTTACGCGTCTGCTAGACAGTGTCGAAAACCGCAACTGAATATGTTAATTTTTATTGAACAAAAATTGAAACCTGAATGTTGTCCAAAAATTTCCATGTTTAAATTCGTCATTTATATGTCACAATGCCACAATCTAGTGGTATCCTAAAAATTATACTGAACAAAGTCTATAAGAATACGTGAGTTACGAGGTGGCTACTAGGACCACACATAAATCTTGTAAAACTAGCTTGAGGGAAATTCTGTAAATTTTATATACGTTGTAGTTCTTGACTTTCTGAACAATAAATACCATGAACACCTCAAAATCAAGACAAAATTGAATTTATAAAAAGAAGTTATTCTGCAGAAAAAATGTTTCTTATTACCAAATACAGTTTTCACTTTGGATAATCTTAATTTTCATAGACTTTAGTCAGTTATACTGTATTTGATGATTAAGAAAAGGCAACCTACAGATATTTCACGTAAATTGAAGTTTAAAAATTAAAGTTTTAAAAACGAATTACAAATTTTTTTTTAGTTCCATGTATGGTCTTTTTTAAGGTATTAAACATCAGTTTACCAAATTACATATAAACCAGATGTTTTATTATTTATTAAAACAAAATTGTCCATAATAAAAAAACAGCAGCTGCACCTTATACCACATTTTTGGGACATCCTGTATAAGTAAAAATATCCTTACAAAATGTACTTTTAGCAAGCTAATATCTTCCAGTACTTAACAAGGTATCCTATAATAATAATGGATTTGAAATAACCTCTTCTGGGCAAAAACACAGTAAACTTAACTAAAAAATAAGGTTTCTTCAAGATATAGGTATAATGTATATGATGTATAATTTTTTTTCTAAAATTAATTTTGGTTCACTTTTGTTCCTTTATGTATATCTATACAGTTTTTTTTTAATTTTTAACGCATTTATCTTATATTTTAAACAGTACCCTAGAGACTTTATTATGAGTTATCAAAAAGCTTTAAATATAAAGGTGTTTAGGTTTAGGGAATTTACAAGAAAAACAAACAAAAGGTAATCGGAAATTTAGCAAAGGGGCATCGACTTCGTTATTTTAAAAGGCACACCCTGTATAATATATGCACCTCAAATGGTCTCTTCTTGCTGATTATTAATAATAGACTAGGTTTAAGACCTTCATCTCTAAAGATAATCAAGAAATTTAAGAAAAACCCTATCATAAGAAGCAATGTATTCCCACTGACTTCACTATATTGGAGCTTTCTCCATCTCTCTCTTACACATTTCCTCTTATGGCAGGGTTTTTCTAAAATTTCTCTGGTATCTTTAGAGATAAAGTTTAAACCTAGTATATTTATAATCGGCAAGAATGATTGATGAATGATGATTCTGTTCAAACCCAAAAACATATATATTTAAAGTTTTTTGATAACTCATAGAATAAGGCCCCTAGGGTACCGTTTAAAATATAACCAGGCACTCTATACAATTTTACATAAGAATAAACCAATAAATTCCATTAAAAATAATAAACTTATTAAGTCATTTAATAGTTATTTTTTTAAATAGAATATTTTTGTTGTGATGTGAAACTTCAAAAGCGATTCATAGATTTAAACAAAAGACTAATTTAAAAAAAAAAAACGTTAAAAATTGGAATTAGCAAACCCAAGAAAAAACACACACTTCAAACATATTTGTGTCACAATGTAAGAAATTAGTATAAAACATAAAGAAGTGTCTAGCACATAGTTTAATGGATGACATAATAAAAAAAAATAAGTGCACCATTCATCAGTTGAGTTGCTATGCGTTATCTTGCTGCTGTTTCCCGACAGAATATCAGTGCAAAAACAATTATTCAAATCAAACAAGGTTTCAAGTGTTAAATGCTGTTTGATACTGTGAACTGATGATTTGTTATAATAACGAACTCATAGGTATGTTTTGCAGTAGACCTTGCTAAACATAAGCTTATGAATTATACTAGCCTAACCTGTCTAATATATAGTAAGTTTCTTTATTAAAAAAACAAAATAATCATAATTAATACTTACACTGGTATCTTCTACAATCAAAATGGTCGAGGTTCAAATTTGAATCAACAAAACAGCTTATCGAGGAATTTGTAATTGTGCATAAGTTATTGTTCTTCCTTATATTGATTAAGTATGTGAAAGGTAAATGAAAATACTGTATCAAATACTTGACATCATTTCCTGCATCATTCCCTTCTTTTTAGTGTCATATTCTGTAAAAATATTGCTATAATCAATAAATGTGCCGTACACCACATACTGTGTAATATAATATAACTAGTTATTTACCTTCTCTAATAATTATAACATTATATAATTCCAGCTATAGTTCTTTTAATGAAAAACAAAGATTATTACATTTGGCCCTCAACAGTGAAAATCTATAATATCAAAGAAAATAATAGATTTCGCTATAAACACTATATATTTGGCATCTGTCGATTACTTATAATATGATGTATATGCTAATATATCGTGGCTTAGCTTTCCAGTACTTAAAACTATTTTTTGTCTTACGAAATTTAAACTCCAAGGCAGATTAAATTTAGATATTATAAAAACTCAAGAACTGACAGATTCGGAAAATGGCGACTTTAGTAGTAGGTTGGTTTTTAACTAACCAGGATCGAAAAATCCGACTGTCATGCCGAGCAGCTCTCCAAACGGAGAAAATTTTCGTTAACTAACGAAATAATATTCGAAAGTCCATTCCCAAAAAACAGCAAAAACAGTATTGTTTGCAGATGACACTACTTACTATCAAAGCTACCATCCATCCGAGATAAATGATATTGACTTTGCTGATACAGAAGCAAATCTGCACCAGTGGTTCCTGGTCAACAGCTTATCTCTCAACAATTCTGTCTCAGGTCATAAATTTCTGTCTTAGACACACTGAACATAAACACCCATATCTAGTTAATTGTGTCAAAGATGTTAAATTTCTGGGGGTTTTATCTCGGTCCAGGCCTGACTTGGGAAAATCATTGTTCATCTGTCAAAGAAATTGTCTAAATATCTAGATACTTCCGTCCTAATCTATCATATGCTATATTGTCCTTGGATCATTCCAGTCACGTAGGAAAGGTTTTTAGACAACAACGCAAGTACATTGTTATCATCAGTAGGTTATAGAGCTGATTGTCGTCCCTCTTTTGTAAACTTGGGAATTCTAACTGTGCCATGCATATATATACAGCAATGTTTCCTGCATGTTAAACAACACTTGCATTTTTTTAGAATGCATAATCTAGTCATGACTTCAGCATACTTGAGACAGCTAGGAATTGTACTAGGTATTTTGCTATTACGTTTGGTTTGTTGCCTGTTCAAGTGCTGAGTGCTTTTTTTAGCTTTGATGAGTATTTCAAGTCAAATTTAATATTTATTATATATTCTTGTTCTTAAACAAATTTAAATGTGTATCTTGGTTAATATGTTTAATCTTGATTTAAATTTTATGTAATTTTAATCTCGTACTGTTCATATCAAATTTATTCATGTTTAATTAGCAATTTTAGTGGTTGTTTGACATGTAAAAGTACAAATATTTGTTTACCAATAAAATCTATGACTACTTACGACATTTTTTTTGCTTTAATATACTAAGCATTTTAACATGTACAAAACATATTTTGTTAAGCATGAAATAAATTCATTGTTTCATTAATTCATTGTTAACGTCTCAAGAAGAAGCTACTGTGTACCAAAAGATGTTACGTGTTCTTAATAAATATAGTGGAAGTGTTGGTTAAAAAGAGTTTTGTTTTAATATTTTACATAATTTTAAATTGGATTTTATGCTGGTTTAAAATATAGTTGTATACAAGGTAGTCAAAGTTAAATAGCCCCTAATTTATTAATATCATATTCAATTCAGTAAGTTGCTTGGCATTATAATTGACAACTAAAATTCCATGGACATATATATTCATTACAACTGAAACTTGCTCGAGGCTTCAATGCAGTCAGTATTATTCGCTGTGCGTTTGGAGAATCAGCAACAAAATGTGTCTATTTTTCACTAGTTGAAAGTTGCTTGAGGTATGGAATTGCTTTCTGGGGATTTTGTAGTTACTATCTCTTCACTTCAATTTTTATTCTCTAAAAAAGAGCTGTATTCTACATCTGTAAAGCAAATGCAGAAGAGCATTGCAAACCCTTATTGCGAGTCAAGGTATATTAACATTTCCCTGCTTGATTATTCTGGAGACTCATCATTAAAAAATATCATAATACTAACTGTAAATACATACAATATGAGACAAACAAATTATCTACCACTGCCTCTGCCAAGAACTCTCTAATATACGAAAGTATTAAACAAGACATTAGAGATTCTGAGTCATATATTAAGTTCAAGAGATTAGTTTCAGTGCATCTTAAAAGTAAGTAAGTTTTGTTTGTTGCATAATGTTTGTTCTTTATATACGTTTTACTTATCAACTGATTTGATTTTGTTGTCCTGTTCTCATAGTGTTTTTTATTTATTTTTATATATCTTGTTTGCCTTTGTAGAATTTTTTTTGTTTATGTTATCTATAGGGTAGGGTATAGCCATTTTGATTTAACTGAATACATAGTATTTAAACAATAAAGCATGCTTGACTTTGACTATACATTATATTAATAATACAATATAAGGGCTGTTATAGGGGAAAATAAAAATATAATAGGTTAATGGAAAATAAATATTTTTAATAGTCTAAAATTTACACTAAGGAAACATTTTACACCTCTCCATTCAGAATGGCTTAAACAACTAAAACCATATATGTATATACCTACTATCAAAATATTTGGTTTGTAATATGCCTTGCTGTAAATAAAACATCAGTATAAGCATAATATCTCACAATAGCTTTAGAAATTACAAACATCGGCGACTTCATATACCCAGGACTTTATGTCAGAAATTAAATTAAAGGGGCGGTTGGATCCCCTGGTGATTAGAAAATGCCACTACTCTGAACCGGATTGCTTCTACATCCCGTACATACATTTATAACACAAAACTATATAATATACTAAAAGTTTGAGGTATAGGCATCCTATATTGATTTTAAATCTCTTTTATATTTCCCATCGAACACTCTTTTTTACCTTAACAAAGTAGTCAGAATTTCGACTTCGCAAAATGTCTTTAAAGTTACCCAATTTTTTTTAAGTGACATCCCGTGCTCCACTATTGCCCGACATTACAGGACGAGAAATCCGAAAAAAAATGCTTCACCTCGAAAAATTAATCATATCCCACTATCGGCTTATAAGCCCCAACAAAATAGCGTTTTTACCAAAAAAAAACACCCAATTATCCTCTAGTATCGACCAGTTAGCAGTTACCCAGCTGGAATACTTAGAAAGCCAAAAAACACAAATTCCAAAATTTTTAAGTCCAAGAGAAATGCGCGGGCAGTAATAATATAACGTCGGTTTACCATTTGAAAAGATAGCAGTACTCGTTGCTGGGCTGTTCCCAAAGTCTGATCGAAGTAACACAAATATATCCTAGTTGCTATGGATTACGTAAGCGGCTTGAATCATTTGTTTTAACCAACGAGAAAGCTACAACAATTGCACAAGTTTCACTGGAACTTTTTCGAGTCAGTCATTTTTAGGAATGTTTATGAAATCATGAGGATACCAAAAGCTAGAACAACACCTCCACATCTTTCAAGTGGCATGGCGGAACGATTTAACAGGACCATAAAAAACATCTAAAATGTTGTCAGAAGTCGGTGCGACTGGGACTAACCAACACCGTCTCTACTAGAAAGCCTGGAAGCGGGCATCGATGAGTCATCATAAGTAGTTATTCCCGCAATGAACAGCCGGAGTTGTGACGTCACGGCGGCCTTATTGTTGGGCACTGTCATGTCAATGTTCACTTTCCGAAGTTTGTTTACAAGTGAATTTTTAGTTTTTGTTACATGTAAGTATATTGTTACATGTAAGTATACTTACAAATGACTACAAATGTATATTGTCGATTTCAAATAAATAAAGATTGATTTTTTACTTAAATAACCATAATAGATATGTGTGTATTTTGGCTATGATTCCTTTTTTACTTTTTAGATTATTATTGCAAGGAAATCAGTTATCAGGTTCTCAACAATAATTCGAGCTTTTGCAAAGAAAAAAAAACGCGGTAGATTCAAACCGTGTGAAAGACATGGTTTTGATAGGGAAGATCCTATAATCAAAGGGAATGCTCTTGCAAGTATAGGAGAGATCCTCTTTAGAAGGTTGAGGTAAGCGTTCTTTATACATTTTAGGCACATATTCATAATATAAAAAATATTTAATGTGTTAAAAACAGTATTTAATTTAGAAAACATTGTTACTAATTTTAAGATACCTTGTCAATAATATATTTTCGAATTTGTTACTTGCAGATTAAACTTGATGAATAAAATTGAGGAATCTATGTGCAAATGCTCTAGAGGTCAATTGTTGTGTCATCATATGGCTACATTGATCATTGGCTAATATTTGCATACCAAAATATGTCTGTAACAGATGGGGGTAAAAACCATAGGCAGAAAATGGTAAAGGGAAGACAAAAATTTCTGAAATATGCCAGAAAACAGTAGGCCAATTGTCAAATGAAACTTGGTTAGTAGCAAGGAAGAACCTTTTGACTTCCAGGAATTTTGGTTCTGTCATGTATGATAAATAAAAGATTCCCAACTTCATTATATAAACAACTCACAGGTAATATATATTTTATTTTTAATAATTATTCATTCACTGGGTATATTAATTGTAACTTTTATTGAGCTTTAAAAAGTGTATTGTGTTTCAGTTACTACTTCTGTTCTATGTTTTGCCAGCCTTCTCAAATGAAAATACATTTTTTTTCACGACTGAACATCCCAGCATAATGATTTTTAGCTTATGGGAGTTGGATATAATGTTTTATGGGTGGTTGTGGTAATCATCGATTATACACGTCATTTAAATAAATTACTTATCAGTAATGTCACTGCTATTCTATTGAAGCAGTTACCAAGGCCGTCCATAAGGTGCGATAAGGGGGCACTTGCCCCCCCTCCCTGTGTTTTGTAAAATGTCCTCTAATCTCTAAAGTTACGTATTAAAGGCATACCATGCTCCCATGTCTGAACTTTCGTCGTAACTACAGTCGAAATGAGAATTGTACGCTTTATTAACTGAAAAATATTTAAAGGGTGATTTACTCAAGTGTTTATAAACATTTTAACTGGTTTTATTGTATAAAAATGTATGAATATTTTTTTTGACAAATATGGGACAACTATTAGTTACTAACTATGGCAATATCTGAATATTGTCACTGGCTATTTCCGATCTGACATTTGCGGACTAATGATTATTTATCTGCTGCCGCTAGCTTTTTTTAATTCTTTTCAGTAAGAAACACTTCAGATGGCATAAAGACAGTACAATGGGGGCAAGAACACAAAACTAATGGGAACATTTGAAAAAAACCGAAATGCATCTGTTACTCCCACAGCATTGTGACTGGATAAGCGTGGATTTATTGTAGGGAGTACTCATGGCCTAAGGGAGAAGATTATACATTTATTAATTTTTTTTTATTTAAGTAGATACATATATATATTTTTAAGTGAAAAAAAACTGTAAGTTAGTTTTTATATTTTTTTTGGTCATAGTCTCTACAACAAATTATATATAATAAAATGTTTGAATAAACCTTTCTCTTTTCTTTAATTATGCAAAAGTTCTTTTAGTCAGTTATTTAAACATAATATAGACTGTGCTAAATTTTTGTTCTCAGGGGTTGTAAATTCAAGCCCTTTTCACCAGTTTACATAAGCGACAATTTTCTTAATCTGAAGTAATATTTTATTATTTATTATGATGAACTAACAAGCCAAATATCTTTAACAAAATAAAACAATATCTACATTTTTATCGCACCTTTATTAACAGACTAATTAACATATACACAAATATATACATGCATACGTATGTAAAACTTAAACTACAGAAAAGAGAGACTAATATAATATTAAAAAGCCAATAAGATTTTGTCAAAATAGAAGAATGATAATTATATAAAAAATACAATTGTACATAAATTTAGATTGATTCCATTCTTGCTATCAGAATCTGCAAAAAATCGAATTTTGTTAACATATCATGTATTAAATTTACAGAAAGTTTCAATGGCAAAGTGAGAATTTTGGTTCTGTTGGATTTCAATGTAGATTTTAATAAAGCAGATGATAGTTATAGTAAAACTCAGATGTTAACTCAACTATTTTTACTTCCCTCGTAAAAGGGAAATATTGTAATCGTGAAAAAAACACTCCGAGATTTTTTCATATCTTCACGTTTCAGGGTCCCTACATAACGAAAAACATGTTTTCTCAATTCCGTTGGTCTGTCTGTCTGTTTGTTTGTCTGTCAAATTTTGGTCAAAAATTTAAGGGTCATATGGGGACGACCTAGTAATATTTTGGTAAAAATCTAATATAGCGAAATAAAATAGCGGCCTAGTGAAATGTTAAAAAAATTATTAAAAAACTACTCATCCAATTTATCTCAAATTTTGCAAAAACATCACGGCTCTCATTAACTCCGTCAGTCCGTCCATCGGTCTGTTTGTCTGTCTGTGAGTTCGTGGTATAACTTAAAGACTACTTACCCGATTGACTTAAAATTTTGGTCAAAAATAATATAGGGATCACCTGGTAACATTTTGGTAAAAATACAATATGGCCAAACAAAATGACGGCCTAGTGAAATGTTAAAAAACTACTCATCCAATTTTTCTCAAATCGAGTCTTATGTTGGAATCAACTGGTAGCATTTTTGAACGAATTCAAGATGGCTGAACAAAATGGCGGCTTAATAAAATATTTAAAAATTTAGCTTGAAACATTGCTTAACTTTTTGATTTCAAATTGTGTGTCATAATTACTTTTAGTATAGGGATCAACTAGTAAAATTGTGGTACTAATTCAAGATGGCCGAACAAAATGGCGGCCAAATAAAATGTTTGTAATTCCGAAACAGACACCATCTCAGACTTTACACATCTTTACGTTTTAGCGTCCTTAGATGCCAAAAAATATGTTTTATCAATTCCGTCGGTATGTCTGTCGGTCTGTCTGTATGTTTGTCAGTTCGCGGCATAGCTTAAAAACTACTTACCCGATTGACTTTAAATTTTTATCAAAAATTAAGGGTCATATGGGGATGATCTGGTAATATTTTGGTAAATATCCAGAATGGAAAACAAAATGGCGGTCTAGTGAAATGTTAAAAAAAATTATTATGAAAAAAAATTGCTTATTCAATTTATTTGAAATTGTGCATAGACATGAAGTATTATGTTGGAATCAACTAGTAAAAATTTCAAATTGTGTGCCATAACTAATTTGTAATCGTGATAAAATCACCCTTTTTTATTTGTTTTATTAATTCCGTCTGTCGGCCTGTCTATCAGTTCGCGACATAGCTTAAATACTACTTTTCCGATTGACTTCAAATTTTGCCCAAAAATTAAGGGTTATATGGGGATGAGCTGGTAATATTTTGGTAAAAATCCAATGAGGCGGAACAATGTTATAAAGATTTTGTTAGAGTGGTGTATTATTTGGGGTTAAAATCCAGTAAAAAACACTTTTTAAATTGTCATGCATCCTCAGGATACATGTGTAGATCCTATATCCTGCATGGAACCCATATTATCCGTGTTTACCTACTCCATTGATCCGCATATATTTCCTGAATATTATATTTCTAAATGATTTTCGTTAACAATCCTATTGTTCTTATGTTAGAGTGGTATATTATTTGGGATTAGGATTCAATAAAAAAATAAAAGACTTTTAAATTGACGACTATTCGCAACTTTATTGTTGCATCCTCAGGACATATATATATATATATATATATATATATATATATATATATATATATATATATATATATATATATATATATATATATATATATATATATATATATATATATATATATATATATATATATATATATATATATATATATATATATATATATATATATATATTATATATATATATATATATATATATATATATATATATATATATATATATATATATATATATATATATATATATATATATATATATATATATATATATATATATATATATATATATATATATATATATATATATATATATATATATATATATATATATATATATATATATATATATATATATATATATATATATATATATATATATATATATATATATATATATATATATATATATATATATATATATAAATATATATATATATATATATATATATATATATATATATATATATATATATATATATATATATATATATATATAATATATATATATATATATATATTCTATATCCTGCATGAAACCCATATTATCAGTGTTTACCTACACTGTTAATTCGCAGATATTTCCCTGATGGTAAGGTTCTAAATGGTTTTCGTTAACTATCTTCTTATTGTGAGAGTGGTTTATTATTTGCGGTTAGAAAATATCTGCGGACCAATTCAACATGACGTAGCAAGGTGGTGGTGTGTGTCAATGTAAAAACTACATATTAAATTTATTTTAAATTATGCCCAAAAGTCAAGTGTGGCATAGGTAGAGAGAAAATGGTAGAATATTGATAGGAATCCAATATGATAGAACAAAATGGCGCCCAATAAAAATGAAGACCAGTACATGTAATACTTATATACTGTGACTATGTGCTGAACTAAATTGGGTCACACTTCACTATTCCTAACAAATGGAAATAAAAATCATAACGAGGGAAGTTCCGGGTAAAGGAAATTTACAGATTTTTTCTTTTGGTTTCACCCAGCTCATACAGAGCCCAACTCGTGAAAAGGGAATTGTTTAGACTTCAGACAATATTTTTATTAATTTTGAAATACATGACGATATTTATAGATAGTAGTTAACTACAAAAATTAACTACTAGTGATCGCAAAACGGCCGTTTCCAGGCTTTCTAATAGAGACAGACGGTGTTGGACTAATACTTGCTCTTGTTTCTGTTGGCTTATGGGACATCAGTTCATGACTCCACAGGTCAGACTCCAGCCAGAATTATTTTTAGAAGAAAATTGCAACTGCCTTGTAACTTAATGTTTGGATCGCCGAATGAATGACATCGTTGTATAGATGTCGTTTTCTAGCGGAGTTTTAAATGTTTGTAATTGTTGGTTTTGTTGGTTATTTTAATATATTTTGATTAATATTTGTGAAGACTGGAAGGATATTAAACTGTGGAAGTGAAGGAGAGCCCTAAAATTGTAAGCAAAACAAAATATAGCTAATTTAAACGTCCAAATAATAAAAAAAGGCCTCCTAACCTTTTTGGATTATCAAAATAAATCGGTGTTACCAAGTATTTCATTAGCAGTGCTTTCGCAGACATGTCGTATAGTCATAGTTGGAGATTTCTGAAATGAAATGTCACTGTGCAGAAAATGCAATAGTGAGAAAACTGAAACATATGTTCACGCAAAGTGTGATTGTTGTGGGATGATATTATGTATCAACTGTTCGGACTTGTTCGTGACGTGTCAGAACACAAGGGAAATACGATAAAAAAACGATCGCCTTGTATCCAATATAATTGTAAATCCTGCCTGCAATCATCAACAATGCAGAAAGGAGGAAGTAGTCAAGATGATTTAAAAAATACATTGACTAAATTTATCCAAAAAAGCTTTGATGACTTGAAAGTAACAATTACAAGATGAGACAAAATGGACAAGGCCTTAAAGTACAAGTCCACGTATAAAACACTAAATAGTTTAAAAGATCAAAATGCCTCAATGGTAACAAAATTAAATGAAATATCCATAAAGCGACAGTTGTTGGAAGAGCAAGCAAAAGGCACAAAATGACTCAGAGAGCAGGAAATTTCGAAGAATGGAGTAACACTCGACCAAGTTAAAGGAGCTGTTGATTCGGCTGGTAAACCTGAAAAATCAAATAATGAAATAACACAAAGCCAGGTTCGAAGAGCTGGGATTTCGGCAATGTTTGGTGATATTAGTGTGAACAGTATCAATCAACAGTTACAATCTGATGTGGGTAACTATCACAACAATGACAACGATGATGATAATAATGAAGTAAATAATGATAATAATAGCTTTTAGGGGCTGAGACCCACTACAGGAAGTGAAATTGCAATTAAAGATTCACACAATTTGTTGATGGGAGTGCCTAACAAAAATTGTTTTTCATAAACCAGACTGCAAAATCAGTAATCAATTACATAAAGAAAAATACCAAAATGCCAGAGAGTAAACCAGTAACAGTTGTGCAAAAATGTTTTTCTTTTCTAGAATCTCAAGACATCTTTCTTTGTCTGCACGAATTACTATTTGTAGAACTATTATTCAACCTCATTTTGATTACTGCACTTCTGTTCTTTATCTTGTTGGAAATGGACTCATTCAATCATTGCGGATATTATTTAATAGAAGGATGCGAATAATTTTAAGATGCATTGAAATAGTTCTCAGTGAGACAGAGATTATATTATTTCACAATGGTATTTATCTTTATACTAAGTAGGGGCTATCTTCAAACTAAGTAGGGCATGCTAACTTCATATTTTGATGACTTTTTGGTTTTGCAGGGCGAAATTCGTATTATTTCACAAGAAGAGTAAATGATTTTCATGTAGCAAGTGTTAATAGCAGTTCAGCAATGCTTTCTTTATTTTATAAATGCCTTAACGAATTTAATTGGTTGCCAGCAAATGTTAAGGAAGCTGAATCAATTATTATTTTTAAATTTAGAATAAAGCGATACGTTTTATAACGGTATGTAAGTTGACTTTTAGCATGTTTAAATTTTAATGTTTGAAAAAAATACAAGATTGTGCTGATGAAATCCACGAATGTCTTCAAATTCACGAGGTAACACGTGACCGCATAAAATCATGCAGTGATTGAATGAAGTCCAAATATGACATCAGGCCAACTCAGCTGGTTTATAACTCCAAAATTGTCTTAGCACGAAGAACACAAAATCATTAATTTTTTGGGTACAGAAAAATCCGAAAAGCAAGATGAAGATGGTACACTTGGACAGGTTGGCGAAATATCATGGTCAAGAAGTTGATCGGGATGATCAGAATTAAAATGAACGTGTGTGACGGTCGTGTGAAAACATCGCAGATGACTCATCAAACGTAAGGGAATATATAAAGTCGAGGCGACAATCCTTTAAGATTAGTCTTATGTTAGATGTGTAATGTAGTTTTATTAGTTTTCTTATGCTTTTATGTTAAATAAAAGTTAGTGTTATTTGTTAAAGAAATATTTGTTATAAAGTGAACCCAACAATATAATTAACATATATAATTATTAATCAATTAATTGATTTGGTTTATTTTAGTATTGATAAATTAAAGGTTTATGAAGAGAACCTGAATTTACCTTTAGAAGAAATTCCTAAAAACCATTGTATACATGAAGTACATCCAATAAGACAAGAAGCTAGATCTCTAGATACTGTGAAAAGTAAAGAAGAATTTAACGCAACGAAAGATGAAATCCTAGAGCAACGAGGATTTGAAGTATGGTTGGAAGATAGACAAGTAAGCATTTGTTGATATTAGTAATATAGGATGCGGCAAGCTGCTACCAAGAGTGGCGTCACAGAATTTTGGAATATAAAACAAACAAACAATACTCAAATACAGAAATACAAATAGACCATAAAAATATGCCTAACATACTTTGAAATATTTTTTTTTGTTTAAGTGCTCTATTGTAAATAAAGGGGTATGAATTCATAAATCACTAAATAATTATAATATTTGAATAAAACACTATTACAAACAAAGTGTTAGAAATTACTAAACAATTATAATATATAAATAAAACACTATTATAATCAAGGTGGTATAGATCACTAAATCGATTAAAATGCATAAAATAATTTAAGCTTTAAAGTAATTTTAAGAAAATACTATTTTTTTTTAGGATCACTTAAACCATGAAACAGATATTCAGCCTGGGTCAAGTTTTATTTATAAAATTCTGATATATGTGCCAGTTAATACACTTTCAGGTAACCGATTAACTCCTGACAGCATTAGAGTTCAATATGAAATAGATGTTTTAAGTTCCAATACCCTGATAGACTTAGCAAATGCTATAGAATGTTTTTCGGATTCGTTTATAACTAAAGAAGTTCCAAATATCCAGGTGGATTTTTCTGATATGCCAAATCCCAAGGTAATAACTAAGTGTGTGTTTTCTAATATGTATTATTGAATAATAATAAGCTGTTTGCAATACATATTATGAAGAGATCGTTTAGAGGGTGTGAAAAATGAGGATTGCACGCTGTCCTTAAATAATAATAATACATTTATTGTTCAAGCAAATTTAAATTACAATAATGTAAATATATTTAAATACAAAAATATTAACTGAAGTAATCAATGAGCCTTATAGATATCAGACTAAGTAAGACTATAACGTAAATCTAAGTCAAGTGAAGTTATTTATTTGAAAGTACGGAGGGTACATGTAATTATTTAAACTAATTATTTAAAGGTGAGCAAATTATCGAACGCTAATACATCCTGAACAGTGAAATATTATTTAATATTCCAATTCTTGGGGGGATACCACTGGTGGGGAAGCGGACACGACCTGAGCAACCAGCATTGCTGACGTCGAAGGAGACGTTCTTTCATTATCTTTTTAAATTTACATGTGGAAATATTCAAATCCGTATCCTCTATCGAATTTGTTAATTTTTATGAATATCGTGCCTATAGGATATTTTCTCAAATAAATAATTTTATTTATACTTAAATATTTTAAATGCAAACTTAGTTTAGAATCTAGCGTAAGCCCCAAACTTTTAAAGATAGTCACAATGAGTATGCTGATATGTCTAATGTTGATATCAGCATTATTAGTAGCATATCTTACTTGAGTTTGATTACTGAAGAAAATTATTCATGATTTACTCGGATTTAGTTTAAGTAAATGACTTGATACCACGTCAAACAAGTGTGTTGTGTCTGAATTTATTAACTCCCAACCATTTGAAGTTTTGGAAAAGAAACGTATAATTGGTTATCTTCTACATAAAAATGAGATTTCCAGTATTTAATAGATTTACAAAAGTTGGAAGTATAGATTGTTTATAACACAGGACCCTGTGGTATTCCCACTATTATAGTTAAAAAATTTGAATATTGTCTGACGTTACAAGCCTTCATACTAAAACCTATAAAGTGAAAATTAGAGTACTGAATCCTGTAGTTAAACATGTCGTATGCTTTACTAAATCGAGGGAGACACGTATGCAGTTGTTTTATTATTATTATTGGAGGTTTTAATAACGTATATTTGCTGTAATTAAAAAATATTGATACAGTGTATTGAAATTATATATTAAGGAATTATTTTCTTGATGTTTAACAGGAATTATCATTTAAAAATAGTCCATTATCTTCAATGATACAGAATTTTTTATTAATTGTTTCGCATAAGATTGTGGACGGTTAAGTTATGTTTGCGAATTTTTTGAAATATAATTCTGCTGAAAATCTGGTTATTCTCAGCTTCCCAACCATTATCGTACATCTTCCTACTCAATATTGCTCAAAACTCTTCAATCGATCGTGTCTACAAGACGTTTGGGGGGTTGTCATTTTTTGGAAAATGGCGTACTGGCATGGCGCTAGATCGAGCAAAATATACTTTCATCAATAGGATGGTGTCCATTAACAAAGGCATCTCTCATTATAAATATTTACTTTTACTTCACCCCTTTATATACCAAACCAAAAATACATTTTTTGACAACTTTTTATATTGTTTGTATAAAATCCATCATTATCTTTAATTTTTGAATTCAACAACGTAAAATGTATTTATTTCCTTTTTACCAACAAACTCATTTACATGAAATAGCAACGTCAGCATAAAGAAAAACGCGTTTTAGTGATACTATGTAAATCATAAGCTAAAGCATATACAGACTTATACATTTTTTGTCCTCCATTATCACAACTCGGTTTCTTGTGATGTCTTCTTAATTACGGCACCATATCGGTACATTTTGGGCACTTCTTCCTTTTTCGATATTTAACTCCCTTTCTTTTCAGTTCTCAACTAAAGGTCATATGAGAATCAGAAAATCTTCGTGCCAGTTTGCTTTGATGCTTTCATCAACCTATTTGACTCGGCATTAGTTAATGCTTTAGGTCGCCCACTTTTGGGAAGATTTGCGTATGGTAAGCCTTCTACACAATAGTTTTATAAATAGTCAAGATAGTGATATTTTGATATTGAAGTATATTCAGAATCTCACGTTTTGACGCCCATATAACTTTATTATATATATTTTTTCGAATATGCTGTTTGTTAGCAACTTTGCTAAAATTTGGCAGACACAATTTGATATATCAAAATTCAAAAAGTATTAAATGTTTATTTGCAGCGGCAACTAGATGCTAAATTATTTATGATGAAGTAATAGCCAAATTCAAATTCAAATTGTTTATTTCCATAGACATATATATTGGAATTGTCAGAAAAAGTACAGAAAATAAAGGTACAAATAAAGCTTAGGTCTGAGATGTAGCAACAAAAATTGCAAAATTATAGTAATCTTATCAAATATGTATACATATGCAACTCATTAGACAATCTAAATTGTGTCAAAATTTGAACAAGAAGAATTCGGATAATTAATAAAAGGAGATTTCAGCTAATATATGTATATATAAAATATGTATATATATATATATATATATATATATATATATATATATATATGTATATATATATATATATTTATATATATATAAATATATTTATATATATATATATATATATATATATATATATATATATATATATATATATATATATATATATATATATGTATATATATAGATATATATATATATATATATACATATATATATATACATATACATATATATACATATACATATATATACATATACATATATATATATATATATATATATATATATATATATATATATGTATATATATATATATATATATATATATATATATATATATATACATACATATGTATATAGATACAGCCGACAGACATTTTAATCGCCGTTTAAATGTATTGATTTGGGGAATGTTTTGCAAAGCATGACGCAGGTGATGAAATATTCTTCCTGTACCTGTTAGTTGTGTAGTGGGCATGTAGAAACTGTCGGCTGTAGATGTTTATGATTATCAGAATTTTTTCTACTCGGAAAGTTTGCCGACAAGATTCCATGAAAGGCAGCCGAGACATAGTTCTAACAATTTTCTTTTGGCTTACAAGAACTCGACCAATGCCACTTGTATTTCCCCAAGCAATCAACCTATAAAATAAATTGTCGTTATCAAAGATTGTAACACAACCGTTATTGACAGTTGAAGGAGGGTCGTTTATAAATAGAAGGAAAAGAATGGATCCCAAAATACTGCCCTGAAGCACTGCAGTTGTAACATTCGCCCAATCAGATACATTTATACCATACGGCTTGGCTGCCTGCGTAGGTCTCAACAAGTTCGTCTCTATCCAACTGAATGCAGGTTCTCTTATGCCATATTAGAATAGTTTGTTAAGAGTAGTTTTTTGTGGTTAATGGTATCAAAGGCCTTTGTAAAATGATAAAAAATACCCGCAGATTTCAGCCGGCTATTGAAGTTATTAAATATTTTTAAGTAGGAGAGGATGGCATCTATGGTTGAATGGCCAATCCTAAATCCAAATTGTCTACATGTCAAGATGTTCATGCACTCCAAAAAAACTCACTAGGCTTTTCCAAATATTTTTGAGAACACGGATAGAAGTAAAATGGGTTTATAATTTTCAACTAACGCAGTGTTCTCTTTTTTATTGATAGGCACCACAATTGCGCTTTTTAGTTCTTTAGGAAAATATCCGTGTACAAGGGGATGCTTATTAAATAGGTTATTGCTGTTATAATACTAGGAGCACACTCACCAATTATTTTGCAAGGAATTTCATCAGCACCACACGATTTTTTATAGTTACTGAATTTGATATATCCTGGACTTTAATTTCTAGTAAGAAAAATTGTTTGGGAGACTGCAATAGTTGGAATATTTACGAAAGTAACATTATTATCTAATTCTGTGTCGTTTGCAAGTTTGTAAACAACCTCAATGAAAAAGGTATTAAATGCGTTGGTTATTTCAACCTTTTACTTCGTTAAATATTATTCTCTCCGGTATTGATTTAGTTTTTTTTTTTTTGAATTAAGTGTATGTGAGTAGGCGACCTCCCATGCTGATTTAGTAATATTATTTTAATGAAGGATTCTGTTCGAGTTGTAGGTTTTTTTTAGTATTTGCAATATTTATTTTTTGTGGTTTTTAAGTCTGTCAAATTATGTTCATGTGTTTTGTGTCTGTTGTCTCATGTACAAGACTTAGTGTAATCCAAGGACTCCTATTTTGCTTTTTGATCTATTTTTTTGATCTGACAAGAGAACGACATATTTAATAGACCATAAAATGTGGAGAAGTAAGATGGTAAAATGGTAAGCCACAGTTCTTTAGATAACAGATGTTTGAAATACTGGACATTTTCTTGTAAATAGTGCCTAGAGGGGGTACTCTTTGTGGCAAAACTTTTAGAATAAATGTGAAAGTATAGAACCTGGGCTTTATGGTTAGAGAAATTTAAGTCTATTGTTTTTGTCAGAGTTGTGTTGACATGTGAAAATATATTGTCTAGTAACGTGCTAGACGAATCCTGCACTCTAGAAGGTTCAAAAAAATGATTATACTAGTCAATATTAGCTAAAAATATTTACAATATGCACAGTTTCCATAGGATTCATTAAAAAATCATAGTTAAGAAAGAATTAAAAAAGTGTCATAATCCGCACCAGGTTGTCGATAGATACAGCGAGCCACAATTCGAGTAAGTATAAACCAATGTAGCAGCAATTTTGATTTTTTTCCTCTTTAGGCACATCGTCGAGGATGAGTACTTCAAAGTGACCAATCCCGCGACGTGAGTCTTTTCTACAGAAAAAGGCAGCCGTATTGTAATTATTAAATACAAAACATGAAACTTCATTATTTGTCACCCAAGTTTGACACAATATTTCAGCATAGTTCCGATTTTTATTAGTCGATAAAATATTGCCGTAAAATTTTGTGACATGAGTTAATATCATCAGTTATGTGTGCCAAGGCGCTCTCACATCTTGATTGGCTCTAAAAGCAGGCTGAGTTATTGGTAAGATTTGACAACAGTCAAGAAAAGTTTTTATTTGATAATTCATAACTTTGTCGAGTATTTTAGGTAACGTTGGCAGCAGTGGTGGCTCTTCCATAGGGTCATTTGGTCAATGACCCCCCAAAAATATTTCAGAAAATAAATAATAAAATATTTATTTTCTGAAATAAAATAACCTCGGGGAAAGTTAAATACGCTACACTATTAGCCGTGCACGGCGGTTCAAATGGTCTCGTTGCGTTCCTGCATAATAAAATATGAAAATGAAAATTGATTTATATACTGTTTTTTGTGATATATATTTTTTTATTTTTATGATTCATGTGCGAGTTGAAATATACAGGAAATAAAATGTTGGTAGTTACTAGTGCAAAAAAATAAACAACTTTTGCAAAAATAACCGATTCAAGGTGGTCTATGTTTGAGTGGTGAATGTAGATGAAATAAAATGTCGGTAGTGTAAAAAATTACACAACTAAAGAATACTAAGGATCTTAATTTTGAGAAAATAACCGAATTCAAGGTAAGTGGTCGCAATTTGCCAGAACTTAGTATACGACGAACTAGTAATGACAAAAATAAAGGTTCATCGAAACTTTCGCAAAAGTATGTACGATTTAGCTAACTGGATATGTGGTTGTGAAGTCTCTAACTCATGTTACTGTTATATTTGTTTGTTGTTTTCTAATGACTCGTCGGACTCATTATGGTGCAAAACCGGTGTTAAAGACCTAAAACACTTAAAGAAAAAATAAAAAATATGCGTTTTCTGCAGATCACATGAAATGCTCGGTGAACTATGCTACGGTCGAAAGTGTTGATATTCGCACGCACTCAGCTAGACACAGCTTATAGAAAATCCCTTAGAGATTTTAATGAAAATGTATCCAGGGGTTTTTCGAGGACTTTTGCTGAGGAGCTGGGCCAAGATAGACTATCCGCTTTAGCAATGTTAAGTACCGAGAAATCGTTTATAAAAGGAATGTGCGTGCAATTTTAACGAACGTGTCATTCAGCATTTTTCCAATTCTAAAGAACGAAGAGTAGACCTGAACTTCAAGAGAATTTACAGCTCAATTTAATGTTAAGATATTTATTTTTGTTAGTATGCCTATTTGTAAATTTGTTATTGATCTCCCAATATAATTCACCACGAGCCGCCACTGGTTGGCAGTATGCTGATTGATTGTAAATGTTTAAACTCTGTGGGATTATTTATTTTGGTAAGGGCATGACCTGAGCTTTCTTCCATAACAAAGAAAGTACGATCATGAAACGGATTCGTGAATAATGTGTGTAATAAAAGGCACAATAAAAGGACAACAAAGATAAATCATAGTTATTTTAATCTTATCGACACCAATTGCTTTAGAATTATTTTTTCTAATATGAAATATTTGATCTTTGTCTGATAAAGTAAATTCAAAAAGTCCGTTAATACTTACCGAACGATTATTGTTACAATGCCGCGACAGGTATTGTTACTGAAAATTTTTGAAATTTGTGTTTTTTTAACTTTTGAAGTCCTCTAGCTCGGTGACGATACGGCGTCGGGGAAATATGCTTCTATGGAATCGATCGTAGATGATAAATGGGCGCTTCTTTTGGTAAAAACGGGATTTTGTTGGGACTAATAATGAGGCGGCAGTGGCGTCCAATATGAGCACTCTTCTTTCGGATTTCTCGTTCAAAAATCTCGGGCAAGTTCGTTAACGGCCAATATCGGAGTACGGGATAGTTGTAAAAGCTAATTTTTGGTCCAACATTTAAATGGTATTTTAACAAAATTTCTTGATTTGGACTGTTCTGATTGTCTACAGAATTTACAAAAAAATTATTTACGTTATTTGGGTCGAATAAATTATGAGGCAAATCACAACCTCTTTTGTCTAATAAAATTGGTTCGCAAGTATGCTTTTTGTTTTCTTCTTATTGCAACTATTTATATGAGTCATAGTGGTCCGTTTTTTTTTAGTTTGTTTATACTTTTTTAAAGCTTTGCTTCTGGGTTTTTGCGTTAGTTTAATATTATCTGTAATCCAGGGATCATAACTATAATTTTTATTTTTCCTAAATTGTTTAAGAGGGGCATGCTTATCAAAAATATACAACAATAAAATATTCTTATCATCTAGAGACAAAAATAAAACCCTATCTACATTATATAATTACTTGTATAATCTTCATATTCTTAAGAGGCCATTTCTTCCACTCGGCTAGGAAACTTCGGTCGTCTGGCCTCGAAAAATTTACAGAGGAAGGGCGATTCCTAGCGTAATTTTGAAAATTATTACTAAAAAAACTGTAATTTCATTTACTTCAGATTTTGCACAAAAAGTGTGACCTAGAGATAAACAGGTACAAATTTGGTAAGAAGCCATTATGGTGAATCATTATTAAATGTTTAAAATATCATTATCAAAAAACTACTCATCTAATTAAGTTAAAATGTTGTACAAATATCAAGTGTGAAAGAAGAATGAACTAGTAAAATAGTGTTACTTCTATATGGCAAAACGAAATGGCGGCCTAACTAAATATCTAAACAGTCGATAAAACTCCATTTCGTAGAATAAAGACCTTGTTTTTATGGAGAAAAATAAATGTCAAAATTGATTAAACAAAAATTTAAAAATGATATACGGGAGTATCGAAGCAGTGGTTTTATTTAAGTAGGTCTGGTAAGGGAATGAATGTTTGTATGTACGTAATGACGTATGTATGTATATATTTTAGATCTGCACAAAAAAATAGTTTTGAAGATGAAAAATATATATTTCTCTTAATTTAAATGAATGTTAAATATGTAAATAAAACATGTCGAAGTCAACAATTCATGACAGGTGTCATGAATTCTAATTTGCCCATGGGTAATGTTACTATTCAAGGGAAAGGGGACTTTCGGCTTGACAACAACAATATAAAAATGTAACAAAAACGGTAAAAAATATATAGAAAATGAATATAAAGAAAAGTAATTTAAAACAAATCGATAAATTGGCCTTTACCCAGAACCTTGTAACAAATTCCACCACACATATAACACAGTTTTTATATGAATATATTTATTTGGCAGTAACTTTATAGATATTGTATAAATTGTAATAATACGAGAATTTTATTATGGGTTAAATTCTTGGTACTTGGGAACAAAACTACTTAGAGTTCTTTAAGCAGACCTTTCTTCCTAATGATATTTTCTCTTTATGTACAAAACCGGTAAATTTTAATATTTATATAATGGGCATAAAGTTAATACCAAATAATTATGTGTATATATAAACTGTAATATACGGGTGGTGGAATTCGTTCCGATTAAAAGCCATTTTACCGACTTTTTATTTTTATGTATACAAAATATTTTTTTTTCACTATGCTGTATAGTCTTAAGGGGATGGGGCAGCCCCCTGAAATGAAAAAGAATTAAAATTCGGTGGACCACGTCTAATTTATTTTATTTTTTTGGATGTAAAAACATTTTATTTCAACTATACAAGTACATGTGTGAAACGGGCAAAAGAGATCAAAGTAATTTTTTTGTTTATAAAAATATTTTTTCCTTCATATCGTAATATGTGACCTTACGGAGTAAAAGCACTCTATAAGTAAGCAATACTGAAAGTGTAATAATGACAATACAAGTCCGAGAAGTAAGTTATACATTAGCTATAATTTTTAAATAAATTATATTGAATAGAAGTATTTTATCAGTTTATTTTTAAACGGTGAAATATATGTTTAGAAATATTTATAATCAACAGCAAAAGTTATTGTACGAGCGGGGATCGAACCCGCACCTCTGGATCACTAGTCTATCGCTCTAATCAATTGCACTATCGTACCACTGATAGGCAATTCGTTAGAACTTGTACATATTCAAACCCACCAGTATCATGACCATTGTTGATCCTGCTAAATATTCTAACCTTATGGCGCGGCGTTCCTGACTGGACGTCAAATCTGACATCGCTATTAGGTACCGTCCATATTAGTAAATTTATAGTTTTACTTTATGCCTGTATAAGCCAAATTTTGAATAGAAGTGTTTTATCAGCTTATTTTTAAACTGTGAAATATATTTTTAGAAATATTTATAATCAACAGCAAAAGTTATGGTACGTGCGGGGATCGAACCTATGCCGCGCCATAAGGTTAGAATATTTGGCAGGATCAACAATGGTTATGATACTGGTGGGTTCGAATATGTACAAGTTCTAAAGAATTACTTGGTACGATAGCGCAATTGGTTAGAGCGATGGACTAGAGATCCAGAGGTGTGGATTTGATCCCCGCTCATATCATAACTTTTGCTGCTGATTATAACTTATAAATATTTCTAAAAATATATTTCACAGTTTAAAAATAAACTGATAAAATACTTCTATTAAAAATTTGGCTTATACGGGCATAACGTAAAACTATAAATTTACTAATATGGACGGTACCTAATAGCGATGTCAGATTTGACGTTTGAGTTCCTTTCTCCTTTAACAGGCTCTCTGGCTTGTATTCCACGAACATAAAATTGAATAAGTTAAATTTTTATAGTTGGTGTTGAGCTCATGGACTTCGGGGCTCAGTGGTCAGAGCGTTTTCCTAGAATGCGAGACCAGGACGGGTTCAAGTCCCAGCGAAGACGAGTTAATTTTTCAATTTTAATTTGAAATAGGTACCTAGTAAATAATTTTGGGAAATTATAGTAATAAAATACAGATAATCAAAAAGCAACAACAATTTAAGGAAATATAATTTTACACTTCAATATAAGCTTTTATTTTTTTGGTCTGTTTTAGCAGTTAGAACTGCATATATTTATTTTTAAAAAAATCATGTTTTTTATATCTGGCAGATAACTAAAATTTGAAAAAAAAATACCGAGAGAGATAATATACGTATATATAGAAGTATTTTATCACTTTGTTTTTAAACTGTAAATATTTTTTTTTTAAATATTTATAATTATCAGCAAAAGTTATGGTACGAGCGGGGATCGAAGCCGCATCTCTGGATCACTAGTGATTCGAGTGAAAAACAAAAACGATCCTCCAGATACCAATTCAAGGTCAAATCTATACAAATGACAAAATTCATCCGCCATTTTAAATTTTTAAATGTTGACTAAAAGTTTAAAATATGTACTCTTAAAAACTCCAGATACGTAATTTCAATCGAATCTGAGCAAATGACAAAATTCGTGCGCCGTGTTGGCTCGGCCATTTTTACGCCGTTATTTAAATGTATAGTGAAAATTTATAATTTTCACTCTTCAATACCGCCAGATACCGATTTTCAGTCAAATCGACAAAATAAAATTCGTCTGCTATTGGGTGACGCAATTTGAAATTTTAAAATATTAACCAAAAATTACATCGCTTGGATTTCTATTCAAATAGCAAAATTAATTTTGAAATATTGACTAAAAAATATTAATTTGTACTTTAGATACCTCCAGATACCGATTTTCACCCGAATCTGCACAAATTACAAAATTCTCACCCTATATTCGCACCGCAATTTTAAATTTCTATACGATCACTAAAAATTCATAATTTGTACTCTAAAATTATCATCCAGACGGTAATGTTTTTAGTCGAATAAAACCTCAAATAGCAATACTTGTCTGCCATCTTAAATATTTTATATTCGAAAGTGTCAAATTGTATGGTCACGCGAATTTTAAAGGAATGCCAAATTTGCGAATTGACAAAGTCAAAGTACGTGAAAAATGCATTAAAAGATTTGAACCAGCCAAGTAAATATACAAACCGTACAAACATGGGAAACTAATAAAAGCTTGGTAATAAAGTGCTGCACATAATTATCGTTAGAAGCGAATTTTTCAGTCAACTTTGATACCTTGTGATTCCTAAAATACTAAACGGATGCCTAAAAAGTAGGTCAGATTTCGAAAGGTCTTTTCATCGTCTTTTGAGTCATTGTCAATAACTTCTTAAATTTTGACCTGGGGCTATAATACAAGTCAAAATAAAAAGTTGTGCATTTTGAAAAAAAATTCACGGCCCCCCATTTTATAGGAAGACCACGCTGATATTTTTTGAACATTTTATAAATATTGACCATGCCTGAGAACGCTTTTGGGATTTTGCGAATATTTACTATGGTTTTCGCCACCCACGCTTTCATATGCTCTTCTCTGAATCTTTCCCCTCTTTCCACATTCCGTTAGAATTAAACAGGTTAAATCTAGCTTCATCTACAAACATGCACCTATTATTCTATTCCCCAATGTTAATGGTCCATTGCTCTTAACCTTCTTGCAACTCGATGTATCCTTAGGAGTAGGGGATAGGCTGCTCATCTTCGAGCATGTAAATTGCGCTCTTGGAGGCGACGCCATTTGCTCATGCGGGAGACATTTAAACCTATCTATAACATTCCTTATCTGCCTAGAATTAAGAGTTCTTCGGCGGTTTACAGCAAGCAGTATACGCTGGTCGTCTCTACGACTAGTCATCCTGGGTCCTCCTGTTCCACGACGGTATGCCACCCTTCCAGATAACGCGTACCTGCTTAAGAGTCTGGAAACAGACATGCGGTTGGTGTCATAACGAGTTGCTATTTCTTCGAGAGAATGTCCCAATCCTCTCAACCTATGAAAGAATGCTTTTACACATTCGGAAAAAATAAAAATTATATCTTCTTTCCTTAAAGCATTTTCCATCTCCCTTTAGCTTAGTCGTGGCATTTTTAAATGAATTTATTTAATCCTTGATAAAGTATTAATAATTTAGGGTTTTATTGAGTAAGAGATTTTTACGTTAGATACTATGGAAACTTCCAATATACGGAGTAACCCGAATTTAGAATTAGGGCTAGAGGATTGAAGTAAAACGTAAAAAGTAAAGTAAAGTTAATACAAGGTTATGAATGTTCATCCAATCAATATTTTTAACATAGAACGAAAGCTTTCACGGCTTTGGTCAATTAAGAAATCATGGTTCTTGGGATTAGAGCGTGTCAAGATCTTTAAACATATTTACTCCTTACTAATTTAGTATTAAGATCTAAGATTATGGTCAACTGTTTAGGAAGTAATGTAATTATAACTGAAATTTCAGCTTTTGTTATACATAAAATAAATCATAAAAATTGACATTTTTGATTTGATTTGATAAAGACACAGCAAATATATATATATATATATATATATATATATATATATATATATATATATATATATATATATAAATATATGGATTCTTTGGGATGATCGCTAAAGCAATGAAATTTGGCTAACCATAGACACGTGTTTCTGACATAAGGTCTTTATCAGTACAGTCAACTAAATAGTTGAAAGACGAGTACAAGACAAGAGAACATCCGAAATCGTCGCCGGACTTAATACTCTATTTACCACGGAGCAGCATATTCTAGTAATTTTCCATGTAAAGTAATTATATAATAACTACTGCCAAGCAACTACTTAAGGAATTGACACCCATCATCATTTTTTTCTGTTACATAATAATAATTATTCAAAGTTACTGTTTCTAATCTGTTTACTAAATTACAACTTTTACGTATCACTACCTTCTTGAACTTTGCAGAGACTACTCCATTACGTTTAAATGTAGCCTATAACGTATTACTATAAAGTTAAACGAGTCGTTACAGAGTAGAAAAAGTTATCGTCTACTGCTACTTTAAACTGGCTATTACCAGTCGTTATTCTTCTGTTGCAACTTAGAAGTAAAAATTACAGTAATTGTTTACCACAAGTAAACTATTACGTCTTGTACTTGAGGTTCCGGAGATAGAGGGCGCTGGTACGAGATTCGGTGAGTGATTTTTTAAGGACAGTGGCAACAATAGAGTAACCAATTTTTGATTGGTTCGGCCATATTGCTGCTAAAATTGTTTTGTTTACTTTTCGCCTACGAGGGTTTCTTATGAGGTTTGTTGTTTTAATGTCTCATTTTATTAGTTTTTGTTGTTATTAAAATGAATATTGATTCAAACAAGAAGTTCTCAGCCATTGGCCATATGGAGAAATGTATTTAAGCCTGGTTAACCTGTTTTTTGCCTGTAATTATAAAGTGTTTGTGATGAATGTGTAAATGACTATGACCGAAAATGTCTTATGTTTAAGTTTACTCCAAGAAAAGTTATTAAATATTGCACATTATTATATTGGTTTCATTTTGCTGTAAAAGACAATATTGTTTCATGTCTTAATGTATGTTTTACTTCATTCAGCACCTCAATTTGAGGTAGAAGCTCTTTAAGATTAGCATAAAAGAAACTTTATTTTGTAGGCCTTCTTCAGTACATATTATATTACTAAATTCACTTGGCAGACAACTCTCATTAATCGCTTGCACAAATATTGTTATTTGTTAAAAATCTAAATGAAAAAGTAAGTTTGTACCAGATAGTTCGAATAGATTATTTAAATAAAACATTACCGTAACCCTACATTTACAACTGACGCCGACAGAGGTTGTCAGTATAAAAGTAGATTAATTTAGTCATATTTTGCGAAATACGATAATATAGGTGCCTCCTTTTAAACCCTTAGAAATTTTGCATCAGTTTGGCGGGTGGGCTTCTATTGTCGCCACTGTCCTTCTAAAGTCATTGTAATTCGATTTACAACTATTAATTAGTTGTGTATGTATTGTGTTATCGTCTACGAATAACAAGTTAAAATGGTTAACAATGGCTTCACATACCATAAGAAAAAAAAGTAGCTTTCTTTAGCCACATTTTATAGAAAAATAAAAATATCACAACCTGGTTATGTCATACATGAACAAAACAACCTAACGGTATTTTAAGGAAACAAAAACGAGGCAAAGGGTTATGGTTATGATAGATGGCAGAATTATAGTATTGACTCAAGTACCGCAACTCTTCGCATGCTACGACACAACGCATTAAATTTTAAAGAACCGGCGGAATGTTATTCGTATCACCTTAGTGTTCAAGACTTTAGTTTTATTGGGTATAAGTGATAGTTGCGTATTTAAAGAATCCAAAACTATAAAAGCGTATGGGAGCAGTCGAAGACACTTGATGTTAAGTAATTTTCTCAGTAAAGGAATGCAGCCAGCCTAAAAGTAAAAGTCCAATAGAATGCCATTGTTTATTTTCATCTCCCCTATAAATATTTAGCTATGATGTTTGTTTTTGTGAGTATAAAGATTAAAAATGCATACAAAATAAACACGTTAAAAAAAGAATCATCTTTATAATAAGATATTTAATGATGGTTACTAGTAGTTATAATAGGGGAGCGCCTCCTCCTCCTCCTCTTCCTCTCTCTCATGTCCCTCATTCTTAACTTCCTCCCCTTTTATTCTCATTCGCATCATATTTTTTAATTTTTTCTCTTTGTTCTCCCACATTTGATTTTGCATTCTTAAGTCTTATAAATAGGTGCATCAAGATCATTTTAGTATGTTAAGGTACGAGTGACTGTTAAAAGAAAAAAATCTGTTGAATAAATCTATTAATAATAATATTAAAATAAAATGAGTGAATCAGTTGGAGAAAGAAATCGATCCATTCCGCTTCAGACAATTAGCCTCGAAGAAATTATACCAGGAGTTCAAGAAGAAAATATACCATTAGTTCGAGAAGAAAATAATGGGATTGTTTTAAAAAATTTGAATAAAACTGAGAGTGAAGAGAAAAAAGTGTTTTGTGCTATTTGTTTTGAAATAATCGAATATTATGATTCATGTAGACCAAATACATGTTCCCACATTTTTTGTTTAAAATGTATTTTAAGATGGAATGATGAAAATGGTTGTTCTATAATGGTAAACAATTGTCCTGTATGTCGCACTAGATATTACTATTTGGTACAAATCTTCAAAGATGTAATTAGACATCATTTTGTTGTAATTTTAAAAAGAGGATAATATTTTTTATAATTTGTGTTTGTGAAAACTCTGGTAACAAATAATTTTGTAAAAAAAAGTAAATGTAAATATATATAATAATTGACACACATTTTTTCCTTTTCCTATATTGAAACGACAACAATGATCTAACAAGTTTTTTAATACATACTAATTTTCACATTACATAACAAAACAATTGTTATGGGTTTACACAAAAAGTGCCACGCCCTAAAATGGCACCACTTTTGCAAATGGAAGCTTAAATTTTCTTATGGGAATTTACATGTAAAAATGACGGTTTTGATTGTCGGACCGGCATAGCCTAATCTACTAATTTTTAATTATACTAATAATATTAATATAATTTGCATCAAGTAAGAGACAACTCAATTGAATACAGAAACAAGCGTTAACAAAATGTTATGCTAATATATGAGTGCTTCTAGTGGCAGTTGACATAATCGACACTTTTTTTTACATATGATTAGCTATTTCATTTACAAATACAGTGTCAGATGTTAGAATAAAAAGAAGTATTTTGCATATAGCAATGAAAATATATAACCGCTTATAGTAACAGTTGACATTTTTTAAAATTAATATTGTTGACGTATTCTACTTATTATCTTTACAATTTATGTTTAAAATTAATATTTTTGATATAATCTACCCATTACGTTTATAACCTATATTTAAAATTAATATTGTTGAAATAATCTACCCATCACCTTTACAAACTATGTTTATTATTAATATTTAACAACATAATCTTCTATCTCTTTTTTTTCATTTTTGTTGCAGTAAAAGCAAGCATGTTCAGGAATTAGTAGAAAAAGATGTATCCTACAAATAGCACAATGTAAATCAGAAGCACTAACAACATAAGCTCTTTTGTAGTGGCAGCTCACATGATCGGACTCCCCTCTCCGTAAATATCTCATGTGAATTGCACTACAAGGAAGGCAAATAGCAAATGTTCCTAGTCTTCGACTTTCAATTTTAGAGTAGCTTTGTATAACACATACATCTTTTTCTTCAAAATTATTAAATAATTCACTAGCCCTAAACTTGCTTACTTTTACGTCAGCCTCGGTTCCTAAATTTAGCAGTTGTCCATCTATGTCCACTCCTTCGTCAATTTCCTGATCATCTTCCTCCATCTCTTCTTCTTCCTCCTCAATATAATTAATGTCGATGTTACATAAGAATGATCTTCTAACAAGCCTAGATGATTTGTCCAAAAATGAATGTTTATAAGTGATGGAATCGCCTTCCAAGTTAATAAAAAATATCTTTTCTTTCTTCAATTTGAGCGGCGTTCTCCACATTATTTTCTTCAATTTGGTCAGCGTTTCCAATCATATTTTCTGCCATCGTTAGGAGCTTTAGATTTAGATAGATATATTTGATAAAAAACAATTTTGGTTATAGCTTATAAAATAATATCGACAACTGATATTACAGCGAATGATACTGTATGATCGTCGAGTGGATGTTCTTAAGTATATATCCCATCAACCACCACTTTTACTACCTGCAATACTTAAGTTTTTTTTTTTCTTTTTTCGCTGTCCCTTTCCCGGTCAGGTTCCTCGGGGGGGGGGGGGGGCTTCGCTTCCCTCCCCGCTCCGCCAACCCCCCTAAGCTCCGCCCCTTAAACCCCCTCACCCTCACCTTATCTTCTTTCTCTCCCTTCCTTCTTTCTCTTTTTTATATGTTTCTCCTTTTTCCTTCCTTCTTCTTTTTCTTTCCTTCTCCTTTTTTCTTTTCTTCTTTTTTAATCTAACCTAACCTAACCTAACCTAACCTAACCTAACCTAACATAACCTAACCTAACTTAACTTAACCTGAAGAGGGTAGCCCGAAATTGGGGAACCGGGATTTTAGTCTCGGAAATTCAGGGGTCCGGGAGGGGGGGAGGGGGGTAAGGTTGTTGATCGGCTTGGGAAAGTGGTTTTTAGAGATTGCCGTTCAACTTTAAGTAGGACACATGTGATTAACTTTTGCATATAAAATCGCCTCAGCGAAGAGACGAATGCAATTGATTTTTGCATTCACACTGCAGAGCTCGCGAGTTTTCTGGTGTTTACATTGTGTCTATTTGGTAAATTTTTATTTTTATTTCTAACATTTTTATTTGGCAAGATTTAATTCTTATATATATTGGTGACATTTTTATGTACATTTGTGGCATTTTTATTTGTTATTACGATTTTTTTCATAATGGACAATTTTTTGGCATCGAGTAGCAAAATAATTGACAATGACTTTGACTTATACACATGTACTCAAATGCAGAATTTTGCAAACCAACAAAACAATGAAACAGACGTATTTACAACTAGTCAACAACAAACTATTCAGGACTTGAATGAAATTATTTACAATAGCCAAGTTCAAAATAATGCCAACAAACACAACAACGAAAAATATTTATTTACAGCTACTCAACAATAAACTCTTGACGATCTTAATGACATTATTGACAACAAAACGGACTTAATTACAACAAAAACTAAACAAACTCTTGAAGAACTGAATGACATTGACGAAACTCAAATTTCTAGCTATGAGGATATTGTTTGTTTTCAAAAATCTAATCCAAATTATTTAACATTAAAATCGCCAATTAATTCTCCGAGACCAATTTGCTCTCCCTTTTTGTTTAGTGAAAATTCTGATTCGGAAGAAGAACAAATTGATCAAAATTTCAGTTTGGCTATTTGTCCTACTAATTCACCATATGATATTGTAAATTCTGATTCGCAAGAAAAACAAATTGATCAAAATTTAAGTTCGGCTATATCTTCTATTAATTCACCATATGCTATTGTAAATTCTGATCCGCAAGAAAAACAAATTGATGCAAATTTGACTTCGGATATTTCTCCTAATAATTCACCAGTTGAACAAAATTCAATTTCGAAACCATCATTTATCATTAAAAAAAAATTTAAAATTAATAAAAAAAATAAAAAACAAATAGCAAACCTTAAGTGTCTGGGTTTCGCTATTCAAAATTTAACTAATTTGATCACAATTAAAAAGGGAGACGAAAGTACGGTGAATTATGTTAAACAGGCCTTTGACAAATTAGTTGACTCATTTGAAGAAATGGATTCATAAAGTCAATTAATTTCTATTGCTTTTTTCAAAATTTGACTATAACTAAATAAAAATGCACAATATTAATTTTATTATTATACAAAGAACTTCAAAAATGCAATTGCTTTTTTCAAAATTTGACTATAACTAAATAGAATTGCACAATATTAATTTTATTATTATTATTATGCAGAAAACTTCAGAAATGCATAAGTGTGTAACATGTAATAAAGTCTTTACTAGAAAGGATAATTTACTGCGACATATTAAAAAACATGTTAACGGAAATTCCACAAAACTCAACAGTTGGTTGAAAAAACCAAAACTTGTTAAAGGTAAGAACATTTTATTTTTCATGTCATATTTTGTAAAATATTTTGTAAAATATTTTGTATTTTTTCTTAATTTATATAGATTCTACAAATATTGTAAAATATTGTAAAGAATGCAAGAAAAATATAAACCAAAGTCTATGGGGTGGACATCTTCGATCTAGTGTGCACAAGAACAATTCCAAAATAGGCTTGGAGGAAGGTGTTGAAATTATCAAGTCAGCATTCAGGGAACGAATAATATCTTATAGGATTTCCTCACACCAAAACTTCATAAATGTGAAAGAATATTTTCAACATTTGGAATACAAAATTGCACATCTAATAGATCAAGAACTGCAGAAACATAAATGTATCAAGCTAAATATGGAACTGTTCGGTTTCTATTTTAACCCCAGCAGCGACAGCTATGATGTCAAATCTTTTAATGCGCCGTTCCAAGTCATTTGCCAGGGATATCAGAAAAAAGAACTGTTAGAGCAAATCTGCACCATTATTGACCAGAAAGCTGACGAATTTGCAGAAAGAGATTCAGGTAAAGAATTTATTTTCGATTTTACAACAGCAACAAAAAAAGTAATTTTTTAATTTTTACGTTGCAGGATGGGCTTTGATGAATTTACTTCATTTGGAAATTAATGTTAACAAGCACAATCCGCTGAGAGCCTCATCTTTTATCGAACTTCCTCAAGAGATCAAGAGACGTCAAGCTGTGATCAACATTAGGAATGATGACAACTTTTGCTTCGCCTGGGCAGTTGTGTCTGCTCTTCACCAACCACGCGGATTAGATTTTGAAACTTCATCCTACCCACACTACTCTTCTGTTTTGGATATGTCAGGTATAGAATTTCCAATGTTGCTAAAGAACATTAAGATTTTTGAAGAAAAAAATAACATTTCTATTAATGTATATGGATTAGAAATTATAAATCCTAAAAAGGGGTATGAAGTAATTGGTCCACTTTATTATTCATCGAATAAAAAAAATCAACATGTCAATTTATTGTTAATAAGTGATGATGATGAAAAAACTTTTCATTATTGCTATATTAAAGATTTTTCAAAACTAGTTTCTGCACAAATTTCTAAACATCACGGAAAAAAATATATTTGCGATGGTTGTTTACAATATTTCCCTACAGAAGAAAATTTATTACAACACAATAGCTATGATTGTGATCATTTACGAATTAACCTACCTTCTAAAGAATTAATAAAAGATAAGTTTGGAAACTATTCATATGATAATATTTTGAAATTTGTAAATTATCATAAACAAATGAAAGTTCCTTTCGTGGTGTATGCAGATTTTGAATGCATTTTAAAGCCTGTAAATAATGACAATGTTGATAAAAATCCTAATACTTCATACACCTTAAAACAATATGAACATATTCCACATTCATTTGCCTATTACATTAAATGTTCCTTCGACGATAATTATTCTAAATTTGAAAAATATAGAGGTCAAAATTGTGATACATTATTTATAAATTCTTTAGAAAGAGATGTGTATAACATATACAATAAATATTTAAAGGCTCCTAAAAAAATGATCCCTTTGAACGAACTGGACAAAATTTATCATAACTATGAAAAAGTTTGTCATATTTGTAATAAACCTCTTTTAAATGACAGGGTTGCAGATCATTGTCATATAACCGGTCTTTATAGAGGTCCAGCTCATTCACTCTGCAACATAAATTACAGAATACCTAACTTTATTCCAGTTATATTGCATAATTTGCGTAATTATGATTCTCATCTATTTCTTAAAAAATTATGCTTAAACAAAGAACAACTAACAGTTATCGCACAAAACAAGGAAAAATATATTTCATTTGAAAAGCTTATTCATGTGGATAACTATTTTGATAAAAAAACACAAAAGGCTAAGAAAAAAAATATATCATTAAGGTTTATTGATTCTTTTCAATTTCTATCCCATTCTTTATCAAAACTCTCTGAAAGCTTAAAAGATGAACAATGTAAGGAAATAAAAAAAATTTTCAATGATGAAGAACGATTTAAACTTATTCGGCAAAAAGGTGTATTTCCTTACAGTTATATTGACGATTACTTAAAATTAGAAGAAACAAATTTACCTCAGAAAGACCAATTTTATAATACTTTAACGGATGAGCACATCAGTGATGCAGAATACCAAAGAGCTGTAAAGGTTTGGCAATTGTTTAAATGTGAATCTCTTGGCCAATACTCCGACGTTTACTTACTCTCTGATACTTTACTTTTGGCAGATATTTTTGAAAATTTTAGAAGCACTTGTTTATCCACATATAAGCTCGATCCAGCTCATTTTTACACTTTTCCAGGTTTATCCTGGGAGGCGTGTTTGCGTTATACTGGAATAGAGTTAGAATTGTTAACTGATCCAGATATGATACACTTTTTCAAAAAAAGCGTTCGCGGTGGTGTGAGCTCTTGCATTTGTAGAAAATCTGAAGCTAATAACCCATTTCTTTTAAATTTTGATCCTTTAAAGCCAACTAAATACATAATTTATTATGATGCAACAAATTTGTATGGTTATGCAATGTCACAGCACATTCCAACGGGAGATTTTGTTTGGTTAACAGATAAAGAAATCAATGATTTAAATATTATGAATATTTCTAAAAAATCTAATAAGGGATATGTTTTAGAAGTTGATTTAGAATATCCTACAAGTCTACATTCCTATCATAACGATTTTCCGTTTTGTCCAGAAAACTTTAAACCGCCAAATTCTAAATGCATAAAATTAATACCCAATTTAAATGATAAATCAAAATATGTTATTCACTATCAATTATTAAAACAATGTTTGGAACATGGACTCAAGTTAACTAAAGTTCATAGAGTTTTACAGTTTTCTCAATCTGATTGGTTGAAAAAATATATAGACTTGAATTCAAGATTAAGAAATGATTCAAAGAATGAATTTGATCGTAATACTTACAAGTTGGCAAATAATAGTATTTATGGCAAGACTATGGAAAATGTTGATAGGAGAATTGACGTAAGACTTGTTACAGAGTGGGAAAAAAATAGAAGAAAAGATGGTGCTGAGAATTTAATTGCAAAACCATATTTCAAGGACTTAACAATATTTTCTGAAAACTTGGTAGCTATTCAAATGCAAAAGATTCAAGTTACTTACAATAAACCAATATATGTAGGCTTCTCAATATTAGATATATCTAAAACTGTCATGTATGATTTCTTTTATAATTTTTTAAAACCTCTTTATCAGGAAAATATTTCACTTTTATACACCGATACCGATTCGTTCATTTTAGAAGTCACAACTCCAAATATTTATTCTGACATGATAAAAAATATTCACAAATTTGACACATCTAATTATGAATTTAATAATATTCATGAAATGCCTATTACAAAGTCAGTTATAGGAAAATTCAAAGATGAATATGCTGGTGAACCCATTACTGCTTTCTTTGGTACTGGAGCAAAAGCATATTGTATTAAAACGGAAAACAGTTTAACAAAAAAAGCAAAAGGTGTTAAAAAAAGTGCAATTAAAAAGCAGTTGGATTTTATTCATTATAAAGATGTTGTTGAAAATCATTCTAAAACCTTTTGTTCAATGTATGTTTTTCGATCTAGACAACATACAATTTTTACAGAGTTAATTAATAAATTGGCTTTGAGTTCCGAAGATGATAAGCGGTATAAAATTCCCTATAGTTTTAATACATTAGCTTGGGGACACCAAGATATTGCTTTGTATCAATGGAATGCAGAACATGAAGATTTAGATATATTTATGTAGATATTATAAGGTATTTAAATTTGTTGTTTTTGAAACCAAAGTTAGTCTTCATAAGTCTTTCACAAAATGTGCATAGAAACTTTTGACAAAGAAATTGATAACAGTTATTTTAAAACATATGAAAAACGACTTTCCACTTTTAAAAAATGGAAAGGAAAATTGAGACCAGAAGTGTTAGCTGGAGCTGGCTTTTACTATACTTCAATCAATGATATTTGTAAATGTTTTTATTGTGGTATTGAAATTTTTGATTGGTTAAGTTATGATGATCCTATTGTGGAGCATAAGAAATTTGCTAGGAATTGTGATTTAAATAACTGTTTATGGAAAAATAGGAATCGAATAATTGTAACCATTCAAAATAAGTCTTCAAGCTACACATTTTATATAGTATTATTAATATCCTTATTTATGAACTTTTACATATATTTAAATTAAGTATTTTATTGTTATTTTTTTACAACTGCTTTTGCTTTCGTGGTGAAAGTATCTGCTTAATGTTAATAAATTTGGAATATAATTATTAATTTGTTTTAATGACTATCAGTAGATCTCAATTTATTCTTCTTTATTTTATTTTCCAAAATGTTTTTTATGTTCATCATCCCCCTGGCGTAACACAGTGTGAAATATGTTTTTCTAATAAAACAGACGTCACTCTAAGTAAATATTGTAAATTTATGAAAATTGGATTAATTAACAATAGTACAATTAGTTGGATGGAACGAATAAATGGAAATGAAAATGCAAGTAAATTTTTTAAAATTTTGTATCATTATCCAAATCGATCTATTTTTGATACAAATTGGATAGAAAGGTTAGAGTTTAAAAATAATCAGTTACAAATTTTAACCCCCAACTGTACCAATTATTATGACGGATTCAAAAATTATTACTTTTCCATCATTAGTGTTACATTAAACTTTGCATTATTTTTATACATTACCATTTTAATTATTTATCTTTATTACAAATTTCAAACTGGAAATCTATTTTTTCATTAATCCATTTTAATCAAAACTTTAAAGAAAGTGGGGATGAGAATATTTAAGTACAAGAATAACACAATATGTTTCAGTCTCGTTTAGTCATTATGAACAACGCCGTGGTTCATAAACCTTTGGAAACGCTTCTTAATTCAAAAATTTATTTTTTAAATAATTCTTTGTCAAAATTTGTTCTTGTTGGCATTAGTTTAAATGATTTTTCTCCAAAAATTGTAATTGGTGGAAAAACTGGATTTTCAATCGCACTAACCGAAGAAAATTGGAAAGACATTTGTGTTCATCAAGGAATTATTGTAAACAATTTCTACTTTCCTCAAGTTGATCAAACCAGTGTGAATATAAACAACATTCATCTGCAGGTTCAGAAAATAAATGATACCCCTGTTCTACAAATTACAAAAGGCCCACACTTCATATACTTAGGACAAGAGTCTTTGGACAATTTGTGGCGATTAAAGGAAATTATTGATTATAGATTATCTATACTTAAAAGGCAAGAATTCAATACATATTTCAAAATATTTCAAAATAATATTTCATCTGATTGTGGCGACTTGTGTACGCATGTTTATAATATAATAAGTCCAACAGAAAATCCTAACAGTGAAAATGTTTCAACTATGATGGAATTACTTGCTTTATATCCTGAACAAATGGAAAACAAATTGAAGCAAAATGGAACAAAACGAAAATATTACGAAGAAAACAATGAAAATGGATCAAAAAGAAAATATTACGAAGAAAACAATATCTTTTCTGGAAGAGAACAATAAGGTGCATGTGTTAGTGAAGTGGAGCTTTGCTTACAGACAAGCCCGTAGGAGTAACTTTCAGATGTGGTACTTAGATAGACTCCGTTTTGAAAAAAGAATAAATGATTGTAAACTTATTCTAGATTCGATATTATCTGAGGAACATAGAAATAAAATATATTTGACACGTTTTAATAAAAATTGTATTTGATGTTTTACTTAATAAAATTTTAGTTTAGTAAATGTTAATTTTATTTGAAATTAATTAGCACATTAAGACTTTGTAATTTGTATCAGCTAAAGCATAAAGTGAGGAACAGAAATAAAACAAATTTAACTAAAATTTAATTTCAATTTAATTAAACAATATTTTTTTTATCAATCCATGTATTATATTTTTTATCAAGTCCTAACCATTTCACATAAACTTTGTTTCCTTTCCTTCTCAAAATCTTCTCAATAAGATACACATCGGTATGCTTTACTTTTAGTAATTCTTGCTCATAAAAACCACCCAGAATGTCCTGATTATCTTCGTCTTGAATTAAATATGTCCAAGGGTTTGTCATCTTAACTTCTTTAATGTGGAATATCTCATTTGACCAATTTGGTGTGTAACCTTTTGAAAATGCCTCTCGATGCTTGCTTATTCGTACGTGATCACCCACTTTAAACTTTGGAGATTTTATATCTAACGTTTTAGCATGAGTAAATGCAGATTTCAAGATTCTATTTTCATTTGTTTTATTTACTTGTTTTGGCTTCATTCCTATTGAAGAATGTTTTGTATTGTTATAATCTTTTACAATATCCGCTAATATATTAAACCATTTGTAATTTCCTTGAATGCTAAATATTTTCCACATATTATTCTTTAAAGTCCTGTTCACTCTTTCTACTATACTCGCTTTCAAATTGGAAAACGTGCTATAATGGTTAATTCGAAATTGTTGCATCAAATTTTGAAAATTTACATTGAAAAACTCTCTCCCTCTATCCGTTTGCAAGTTTTTTGGTGGAGTTTTTGCACTGATTAATATTTTTTTCATTGCCGCTGTTACGTCTTTTCCAGATTTAGATTTTAACGGTTCGGCCCAAACATACTTAGAAAATACATTTATGGTAATCAAGATATATTTAAATCCCTTATTAAATTTGGCATAGGGTAACATTTCAACCAAATCAGCTTGAAAAAGATCATTTAACCCTTTCACTACCACCCTTCTGCGTTTGTAGTTTTTTCTAGCAGGTTTATGTAATTCATTAACGACTTGTTGTTTAACGGTTGTCATGACAACAAACTTGTTTATTCAATTTTAAGGAAGTTCACTTTCTATGTTTTGTAATAATTCGAAATATAACTTTTATATGTTTTTTCCCATTCATTCAATTTATCAATTTGTATTGTATAACTTTTTTCATTTAAAATTTTACTAATTTTAGTAATCTCCTTTTCTAACGCATTAAAGGATTTTTTTATCTCTCCAGTTAAGAAAGTAGTTGATCTACTATCACTATTTTTTAATTCCTCCTCTGTTTTATTTAATTCTTGTTCTAATTTCTTAATTACACTGGACATTATATTTTCCAAGGAAATATATTGTTGATATTCTTCCAAAGTGAGTTGGTCAATTGTTCTACTGTTAAGAATGCTATTTTGATTTCTTTTTTTTTCATCATCTAACCTTTTTATAAAAGTTCTTAATTGTTTAATTTTTTCCTTGTGTTTTTCAATTATTACTTCTCTTATATTTGTTTCCATTATTTTATTAATTTTGTTGATATCACTTAATTTTTTTTTGTCTTCCTTTTTAACATGTTCATTTAAAAATTGCAAATCTTTACTTATTTGATTTAGCGTTAGCAACTGTTTATTAACGTTTTCAATTGAGGTATAGCATCCTTTAATCTGGTTTTCATAAAAAAATTTTCATCAAAAACCTTAAGCTTTTTAGCAAAGATTTCATTATTTGTTTCATTTTCACCTAATCTCCTTTTTAAATTATTAATGTCACTTATTCTCTCTTGATTTTGTTTTGAAATATGGCGTCCAAATTTATCAACTGTCATGTTGAGCTTTCATTAAACAATAAATATGATTATATTTGATAGCTGTTATTTATAGTATTACTTTATCTTCTCTTAATTCTTCAATAATAGAGATAATCTCGTTACTATGAGCATTATTTCCCGCATCACTTGATGAAATTAATAAACGTAGCCTATCAACAATTTCGTTAACATTATTCCAGTATACATAGTCTGTAGTTGATCTGTTTGTTTTCAAAATTAATCCCTTTCCTGTAGATTTGGCTCTAGTTGTTCTAAACGGAGGTTTTGGTTTGTTAAATGCTGTAACTAATCTTGGCAAGGTTTTTGTCTTTGTAATCCCCTTTCTTTGTAAATATGGTCCTATTATTGTAACATATTTGTGTGATGTATTTCCTTGAACTTGTTCATTTGAATCAAAATTCCTACGATATACATTTGTTTTAGCTAGAATGTTCATGTAATTATCTAAATCTTCCTTCCTATAACCTTTCGGTTCTTTTTTGAAAAGCAATTCGTATAAACCTGGCGTGCCTGTGTACGTTATTCCTCCCACTTTAATGTCTTTTCCAATAATTTCTACCGGTATCTGTGTTAAACCAAAAGAAAACTTATCCGTTTCGAGGTCATGAACTATTCCATAATAATGGTCAAATTTATGTTGTGTATCTTTCACACCCTCATCAATATATGATCTGGGTAATTCATGAAAATCTGCTAAGTAATCTTTATATGATGGTGTACCAACATAGGTTTGAATTGTTTTTCTAGTTTGTTCCAATATGTCTGACAAGTTTAAATTTGTTGTTGTGTCACTAGAAGGATCTGAAGTTTCTGCTATAACAGTTGATGACAATGGTTGTACTACAGGAGAGGAAGAAGTGATACTACTGTCATTTAAAAATGTTGGTAGTTCTGTAGGGAGTGACGGAGTTTTTCCTGTTTTCTGAATATTTTTCGTCGGAGTTGATGTTTTATAAAGCTTTGTAGGTGTTTTGAAATCTTCATACTTTGAAACTCTTTCTTCTTTTAAATCGAATGGTTCGGATTTACCAATACTTGAAATTAGCTGTTTAAGTGGTTGTGTTATTGGTCTATAACTTTGTTCTAATTCGGACTGAGCAGTAGAAGTAGCTAATTTCAAGCTTTGATATTTCTGCTTCACGGCTTGTCTCGATCTTATTAATTCTCGAGCTAAACGTTTATCCATGCTGTACAAGTTTTAAATGAAATAAAACTGCAAATTTTTTACTTTTATAAATATATAAAGGAATCGAATTTACTCCTATATCTGCCGTGATTTACTTCACAATCTTTGTCAATTACAAGAAAGCCATATGGATCCATCCAACAGTTAACACAAATATTTTTAAACTGATCAAATGTCATATCCAATATACAGTGGTCGTTATATATATGTTTTAAACTCAAACAGTCCTGTTTAAATAAAATTAATAAGTTTGCATTTTCTCGAATTAGACGTTTAAGGATTGAGGAATATCCTTGAAAAATAAAAAAACAATCGGTGTTTCTATGCCTTCCATGCGTGAAATAGTCCCTAATAATAGATTGATTATGACAAGGAATATCATCAAAAATGATAACGGAATTTGGCTTTATCTCATGAGGTGAAATAATGTTCTCATCGCTATCATATTCAAAGTATCCAATTTCTTTCATAGGTTTTAACAACTTTCTTAAATATTCATATTTTGGTTGATCTAATGACTTTGAATAAACATAGACATTTTCAAACCTAATTCCATTTGGATGCTCGAGCAGTGTAAGCATAACGTTGGTTTTACCGCTACCACTGCAACCAACTATAAGCCCTCTTTTTGAACCACCGCAAAATAAGTCACCATGCTTTCTCAACTGTTTACTTAAAATTTATTCATCATGATTATTTACTGGTAATGAGAATTTTTGTTTTTCAATCCTCATTCTTAATCACACTAGTAAATATTTGTAGCTGTAAAAGTATTTATACCAGAAAAATGTCAATGTGCTTTTAGTATAAAAAGAACTTCAATGACTGTGGGTCGCCATAAGTTGAAAAAAACTATTAAAACACGTAATAGAAAAGGCTCTGGTTTAGTAAATAAATTAATTAGCAAACTACCTTTCGAAGTTCATATACCAGGATATAATTATTGTCGTCCCGGCACCAACTTGGAAAAAAGATTAACTAGAGGTGACGTTGGTATAAATCCATTGGATTCCGCTTGCAAAGAACATGATATATCTTACTCTCAGACTGAAGATTTATCAAAAAGACACATATCTGACCAAATATTAGAAAAAAAAACCTGGGATAGGGTAAAAGCTAAAGATTCTTCTATTGGTGAAAAAATTGCAGCTTTAAGTGTTGCAGGAATAATGAAGGGTAAAAGAAAGTTCGGTTTGGGATTAAAAAATACAAAAGGGGTAAACTTAAATTGAGAAAAAAACGTATCATTCGAACACCCAAAAAAATTGGAGGATTTCTACCTCTTTTGTTTCCCATTCTTGGCGCCCTGGGTGCACTAGGTGGAGGCGCGGCAGGAATTGCTAAGGCAGTAAATGATGCTAAAGCAGCTAAACAGCAACTAGAAGAAATACATAGACATAATATTGCAATGGAAAATTCTTCTAAAGAAGGGAAAGGATTATATATTAGACCATATAAAGGAAAGGGACTATTTATTAGACCTTATAAAGGAGGATCCGTCAAAATGAAAGCAATCAGACAAAAAAAAACTCAAAATAAGTTTTCCAAAAAGAGCACTTACGAACAATGATATTATTAAATATGTAAAGCTGTTAGAAATAACTGGCTTTAGAGGTGTTTTTATGCTCGATGAACTTCCAAAAAAAATTAATCTGAAAGAATGTGGTATTGTAAATTTGGATAAAAAACAAAATAAAGGATCTCATTGGACTGCTTATATTAAAAATAACAAAAATGTAATATATTTTGATAGTTATGGAAATTTAAAACCACCTTTTGAACTTCTCAAATATTTTAATTCGAATGGCAAAGTGGATGTATTTTATACTTATGAAAATAAACAAAAATTTAATTCATATAACTGTGGTCAACTATCCCTAAAATTTTTGCAAAAAAATGTATAAACTCTATTATTTATTCTAATATCTCATTCATAAATAAACTGCAATGTCTACCACAATTGCCATATCAGGAAACAGTTCTGTTTTGTCTGCTGATTTTAATCCGCCCATATATTTAGAGGATGAAAAACAATATTACCTGGGTTTAGCTGATTTTGAAACGTTTATGACTATCCCCAATATAAAAGAAGGATATAATAAATTTTATATAGATAAAAAAGTAATTGTTATTCCCGACGGAACTTATGACATTACAGATATAGAAACATACATAAGAGAAAGTATAGAAGATTTATTTCCGAATGAAAAAATTTTTTTTCTTTTAAAAGCAAATGTTAATACTCTAAAAACTTTTTTAATGTGTAGTAGAATAATTGATTTTACCAAGGAAGATTCGATAGGAAAAATGTTGGGTTTTAATAGCAGGATACTAGAAGCTATGAAAGAGGAAGAATCAGATAATGTTGCAAAAATAACTAAGGTGAATGCTATTTGTATTGACTGTAATATTTGTGTCGGTTCTTACAGTAATGGTAAACCTGTTCATATTATTCACCAGTTTTATCCAACTGTAGCTCCAGGGTATAAAATAGTTGAATCTCCTTTGCCCATTTTGTATTTTCCATTTAGCGTCAAAGCAATTAACAATATAACAGTTAAAATAGTTGATCAAGACGGAGAACTTATCAGTTTTAGAGGAGAAACTATAACAGTAAGGTTACATTTACAAACAAGTGAAATATAAAATGGTTGTTAGATATAATAGAGCCCTTGGGATGAGACTTGCCCCTACCACTATCAACAAAGTAAAAACTTATAAAAAGAAAAAGCCTAAACAACAGTTCAGTATCAAATCCAACACCAACAAGTTAAGACGAGATAATCGTAAATTTCTCACATCCTTGGGTTTCACTGTTTTAAAATAATGAACATATTAAACGTAAACGAAAAGCTTTATGAAGACAATTCCATCGTCAGTTCTGAGCTTCACACATATCAACCATATATTTCTTCAAAATTCGATTACAATGATGAAATAAGGATCCCAATTCAAGAACTCGATGCTTACACTCTACCATCAGATAGTTTACTTTATATCGAAGGAAAATTAACTAATACAGAAGGTAAATATAAGAAAGAATTGCTATTTATTAACAATGGTATAGCCTTTTTGTTCAGAGAAATCCGCTATGAACTAAACGGAATTACTATAGATTCAATAAGAAATGTTGGATTAGCATCAACCTTAAAAAGCTACCTTTCTCACAATACCAACGAAAGTTTAAAACTGGAAAATGCAGGTTGGTTTCCACATCGGAAAGAAGGTGATACAATTTTAGTTGATAATGATGGAAAATTCTCCGTATCCATATCACTAAAAATGCTTTTAGGATTTTTTGAAGATTACAGAAAAATTATTATGAATATGAAACAGGAATTGGTTCTTATTAGATCAACTGATGATTTAGATGGTGTTATTTTCAAAGAAGATCCGGCACACCTTGTTACTGCTCCTGACACTCCATTGGTTACTTTCGATAAAATTTATTGGAAAGTTCCTCACATTCTAGTTGATATGCCACAACAACTTGCTCTATCAAAAATATTAGAATCAAATAAAGATATATTGATAGGATTCAGGAGTTGGGAACTTGTTGAATATTCTTCTCTAACCGAAACAACCCGTCACACATGGCCGGTAAAAACAACTAGTAAACTAGAAGCTCCTCGTCATGTTGTGATTGGCTTTCAAGAAAACAGAAAAGGGAAAATTGTTAAAGATATGAGTAAATTTGACAATATTACCTTGTCAAATATTAGAGTATATTTAAATTCTGAAAGATATCCTTATCACGATTTGTACTTAAATTTCGAAGAAAACAAATTTTCTGCTTTATACGAAATGTTTGCCAACTTTAGACAGTCTTACTATGGTGTTCCAAATGAACCCATTTTTAATCCTGAACAATTCAAAAACATTAGTCCTATTACACATATTGATTGCTCCCATCAAAAAGAAACAATTCAAACGGGATCCGTAGTAATGAGAATTGAATTTGAGACACACAATGCAATTAAAAAAGATACTTCTGCTTATTGTCTTATTTTACATGACAAATTATTTAGCTACAACCCTCTTACCAAAATTGTGAAACAATTATAAACTTTATCCCCACTATTTTCATATTTCGATTTAATTTAAAGAAATTTTCAAAAGCTTTTAGTTTTAATCATGACATCAAAACTACAACTACAAATTGAAAAATTTATTTTTAAAATTAATCAACTGAAAGAAGAAATTGCAAATTATTCAAGTAAAAAAAGTCTCATTAAAAAATTTGCTGCTTTGAAAATATGAGATTGGTTATAGATATTCAAGGATTCAAAGATGAAAAAAATAAATTTATACCGAAAGAGCTTGCAGCTTTTGATGGTTATGAAATGACTCATTACATTTTTAAAAAGCCTTTTCCAATGGAGTTTCTTTCACCTGATTGTCACAAGCAGGCGGTATGGTTAACGAAAAATTATCATTGTATACATTGGAATAATGGATTTACTCCATTACATCATTTCCCAAAAATAATTGAAACACTTACGAAGAAAGCAGATTTTGTTTTTGTAAAAGGAAGCGAAAAAAAGGATTTTATACAGAAATATTCTAAAAAGCATGTGATTGAAATAGATGAACAACCAGCGCTAAAGCTAATAGAACCAAAATGCTTCTATCATTCAAAATCACCTTGTATGTGTGCTTTGACAAATGTGTTATTTTTATATGACAATTGTTTTATGAATGAATAAAAATATAAAAAAAAACTTAATTACCTTTTTATTTTGCATTAACCAACCATGATTGAATACAATTAATATGATACCTTAAATCTAATTTTCTAAATTCATTTAAAAGTTCATACTCATTTTTATATTTTAAATAATCATTACAAAATTTAGCGGCTAATTTACATTGTTTCATTCGATCTATATTATTAACATATGCTGACAAATCTTGTGCTTCTGCGTCTTCTTCGCCTACAATTGATAAATATTGGAAGTATGCAGCAGATATAATAAACTCTTCATACATTTCAGTAACCATTTGCTCCATTGTAAATATTATTAAATTTATTCTTCCTTTTCAATTTCTTGAAGAATAGTATCCTCATCAATAAATTGCTTCAAGTCTTTTAAATAGTAACCAAAGCCAATATCTTTTAGATCTTGAATAAGTTGAAAAAAATTTAATGTTTCAATGTATTTGTTGCAACAGAGGGCAGCCTTTACGAATTCCTCAGATTGATTACAATAAAAGTCTATCCACTCCGGACCACTTGCCATACAATATGAGAAATAGGTTTTTGAAAGATTACTAAATTTCTCCTCTAATAATTTAACTGCAATCAGCAACTCAGCCATTTCATTTATTTAACATAATATTTTAAATATGTAGGGGGACGTCTCTTGCGAATAGGATTAACTTTCTTTGATAATACCTGTTTTTTATCTTCGTATAATTGAAACCTCTTTTGGGTTGCAATAATAGCAGGTATAAATTGGCAATCTTCTCCTATAAATTCTATTAGGTGGCTTAATTCTCCTACAAAATATGATTTCCCAAATGTATTGAAAAACGTAGTAAGGCTTATAATTCCTTCTAAATAATCATCACAACAGTCAATTGCTTCCAAATAATCTCGTTTCAGTGGATAAAACAGCTTGGTGTATTCATCTTTCGAAATCACTTCAAAGAAATTGAGATATTTAACTTTTAACTGTCTGATAGTTGTAGTTAATTTTTCGCGATTACACATAATTCACTTATTACTTGACACATTTTTTCTTTTTGTTTTATACAAAATTGGTGGAAAAATTCAAAAATAACTTTTTACGCAACTCGAGCACAGCTTAGTAAATGTGTCTTGGCATACTAAAATGATCATGATGCACCTATTTATAAGACTTAAGAATGCAAAATCAAATGTGGGAGTAGTAGTTATAATAGGGGAGCGCCTCCTCCTCCTCCTCTTCCTCTCTCTCATGTCCCTCATTCTTAACTTCCTCCCCTTTTATTCTCATTCGCATCATATTTTTTAATTTTTTCTCTTTGTTCTCCCACATTTGATTTTGCATTCATAAGTCTTATAAATAGGTGCATCATGATCATTTTAGTATGCCGAGACACATTTACTAAGCTGTGCTCGAGTTGCGTAAAAAGTTATTTTTGAATTTTTCCACCAATTTTGTATAAAACAAAAAGAAAAAATGTGTCAAGTAATAAGTGAATTATGTGTAATCGCGAAAAATTAACTACAACTATCAGACAGTTAAAAGTTAAATATCTCAATTTCTTTGAAGTGATTTCGAAAGATGAATACACCAAGCTGTTTTATCCACTGAAACGAGATTATTTGGAAGCAATTGACTGTTGTGATGATTATTTAGAAGGAATTATAAGCCTTACTACGTTTTTCAATACATTTGGGAAATCATACTTTGTAGGAGAATTAAGCCACCTAATAGAATTTATAGGAGAAGATTGCCAATTTATACCTGCTATTATTGCAACCCAAAAGAGGTTTCAATTATACGAAGATAAAAAACAGGTATTATCAAAGAAAGTTAATCCTATTCGCAAGAGACGTCCCCCTACATATTTAAAATATTATGTTAAATAAATGAAATGGCTGAGTTGCTGATTGCAGTTAAATTATTAGAGGAGAAATTTAGTAATCTTTCAAAAACCTATTTCTCATATTGTATGGCAAGTGGTCCGGAGTGGATAGACTTTTATTGTAATCAATCTGAGGAATTCGTAAAGGCTGCCCTCTGTTGCAACAAATACATTGAAACATTAAATTTTTTTCAACTTATTCAAGATCTAAAAGATATTGGCTTTGGTTACTATTTAAAAGACTTGAAGCAATTTATTGACGAGGATACTATTCTTCAAGAAATTGAAAAGGAAGAATAAATTTAATAATATTTACAATGGAGCAAATGGTTACTGAAATGTATGAAGAGTTTATTATATCTGCTGCATACTTCCAATATTTATCAATTGTAGGCGAAGAAGACGCAGAAGCACAAGATTTGTCAGCATATGTTAATAATATAGATCGAATGAAACAATGTAAATTAGCCGCTAAATTTTGTAATGATTATTTAAAATATAAAAATGAGTATGAACTTTTAAATGAATTTAGAAAATTAGATTTAAGGTATCATATTAATTGTATTCAATCATGGTTGGTTAATGCAAAATAAAAAGGTAATTAAGTTTTTTTTTATATTTTTATTCATTCATAAAACAATTGTCATATAAAAATAACACATTTGTCAAAGCACACATACAAGGTGATTTTGAATGATAGAAGCATTTTGGTTCCATTAGCTTTAGCGCTGGTTGTTCATCTATTTCAATCACATGCTTTTTAGAATATTTCTGTATAAAATCCTTTTTTTCGCTTCCTTTTACAAAAACAAAATCTGCTTTCTTCGTAAGTGTTTCAATTATTTTTGGGAAATGATGTAATGGAGTAAATCCATTATTCCAATGTATACAATGATAATTTTTCGTTAACCATACCGCCTGCTTGTGACAATCAGGTGAAAGAAACTCCATTGGAAAAGGCTTTTTAAAAATGTAATGAGTCATTTCATAACCATCAAAAGCTGCAAGCTCTTTCGGTATAAATTTATTTTTTTCATCTTTGAATCCTTGAATATCTATAACCAATCTCATATTTTCAAAGCAGCAAATTTTTTAATGAGACTTTTTTTACTTGAATAATTTGCAATTTCTTCTTTCAGTTGATTAATTTTAAAAATAAATTTTTCAATTTGTAGTTGTAGTTTTGATGTCATGATTAAAACTAAAAGCTT